>OVAN01007135.1:0-19967 GCA_900406275.1 Anastatica hierochuntica | reverse complement strand
GCATTTAAACAAACACTTTCCAGACGTTAAATTACCTAAGTTCAGAAACTAAGTGATCAGTTTAATTTCATGCATTACGAACAATCAGAGGTGAAGATCCAATAGATTAAATCCCTAATCATGCGATTCTACATCAACAATTCATTAATCCCTATGTGAGAATCCCTAAACCCAATGAACAGACTACTCACTCATGGTAATTGTAAAAACACAGATCAAAGTCAACAGAGACATGATTGTATTTAACAAAAACAAGAGTAAAAGGTTTCCGAAAACTTCTCGAATCGAAGTACAAAGATGCTTCTTCTCCCTAGGTTACAAAATCAATATCTACTCTCTAAAAGTCTATAAAAGTGCATAATGAAAGGTAATACACGAGCTTAGGTCTTTTGATAGTAATCCGGTTCGAAATAAGTTCGGTCTGGTTCTTCGTAAAATCGGTCCGCAAAACGGGACAGGGATCAATCGATCCCTAGACATGGATCGGTCGATCCTTGTCTAATTTTCTGGGTATTTTTCCAGCTTTTCAAGAACACTTCTTTCGATGCTTGAAATCCATCCAAAATGCATTCTTTTCGCACATTCAAGCTCGATTCCTATAAAAACAACAAAGAACACAAATCCGCGCCAAAAGGATATGAATACATACTAAAAACCATAAATCTCGTGTGAAAACCGTAGTAAAAAATACTAGAATATTGACACATCAAATCTCCCAGACTTGAATATTTGCTTGTCCTCAAGTAAGGGAAACGAAGATTAAAACTGTGGGAAAAGAAACTCAAAAACCGAATGGACTGCATGCTCTCAGAAAACCTTACTCTGCGCTACATTCTCCTCAAGAATCGCTGCATAACCTCCCAAGCCCATCCATACTCTAAAATCTGGACCTGCAAACTCAGCTTCCATGTTAATAACTCTGTACATTCAATTAAGAAGGACGTGAAACTTTTCACCAAATAACTCATAATCAGGAAATCAGACTAGGTATTTAAGGCTTTTAGTGGTGAGGCTTAAAGTATTTCGGGTATCAAAAACTGCGCCAAAATGCAAGACATTATGCAAAATCGCAGGAGAGAAAGAGTATATTGATATCCATGTCCCCTAACTACCCAAGTACAAACCAGCAATCAGAAAATAAACCAAATATGTGCATTCGTTAGGGTGAATCCAATCAACCTAATAATATGCAAATGCTAATTTCTAAACCAGATATACATAAATTTAAATTAATTTTCATTTTTTTTCAAGAACGAAAATTTGGTTCGTATTAGCATATCTATGACATTTTTAAACTCTGAAACACCCATACATCATGAAAAAATGCAACATATCCATGTAAACCACCTAAAAACCCAATACCGAGAAATCAGACACTCATGACTGTATCTAAACCACCTAAAATTGTTCAATCCTACCTAAGCAATTAGAAGGACCATGTCTACCCTCCTCTCTCCATTGTTTTTACACATGTGTGCACATAAGATGAAAAAGAAAATGCATGGAGATTCAAGGAGATAAGGTAAGGGTGTGGTGTCAGACTAAAGATGAGTCTGGTCACTCAGGATTACCGAAAAATATGTAGAAAAAGAAATGGGGATGTAATCCTGAATGATGGGGTTTGATTCCTGATTTTAAGTTTCTAGATCAGAGTATTTAAATTCATTACTAAGCCAAATAAGATAGAGTTAATAACATTTCAGACAAAAGTCTGAGTTCTAGAGATTTCTGGTGGGGAGCTTGGTCATGAGTTATTCTGGATTGCTTGCGCTAAAAGTCCAAATGAAATGGTTAATGAACATATAAATAAAGTGCAATGCGTAGAGATAATAGTCTGAAATCATCATAAAGCATAAAAAAAATCCATAAACTGACTCAATAAAAACATCAAAATGACTCAAACAACACCAAAAGAAAAAGAAAGACATAAGTAGCCTCCGCCAGTCTTATCTCACACCGTCTCGGTGTGAAACAAATCTAAGGAAGGGGTAAGTGGCAAAAGTAAAGAAAAATAAAATCAAGATCAAAAGAAAAGGGAAAAAGTAAACTTACCTGAAAACATGTGATGTAGTTGCGTAAATGAGATAGGGATAGATCGACCCATGGACAGAGCTCGATCGATCCCTGTCCGTCTGTCTGGTGATCTTTTTCCTGCAATACTAAGGCTAAAAACACGAAAAACGTCCAACGCACCCAAAAACCAAAACATAAAAATCCAAAAACACTACAAAACTAACTAAAAAGAAAAAGAAAATTACGTAGTGGGTTGCCTCCCACTCTGCGCTTGTTTAGAGTCATGAGCCTGACTGTAGTTACGATGGATCAGCCTGGAAGGGACTTGTAACTTGCCCCGAAACAAGCTCCACCAGCGAAAATCTTCAGCTCAAGGATGCTGCTCATTGCTTTCTTCATAGCAGCTGCTCTTTTCTCTTTAAACTCTGGTGTAAGGATGGCCCTGACCTTGGAGAAAGGTCTGAATCTCCCTTTACGCTTCACTTTGTACTCTATAGCACCTCCTTCGCATCCTAGAGGGATCAAGGTCAACTCAGAACTCTCCTCATTATTGTGCTCTTTCTGCTTCACCTTCTTTTTGGTCTTGAGTTTTCTCAGTGTAGAACGAACGTCTCCATCCAGGACTTCTTTGACGTCATTCTTTTCAGCAACCACCAATTTGTCTTTACTCAATAAACCATGCTCCTCGTCAATTCGTGATAAGGAAATATGAAAAGATTCCTCAGTATAAAGTTCCTCCACAGGCTCTTCAATCACTCAGTCAATGTGTCAACCCAAAATGTTTGCCCATCTATGGTAGGCTTCTTTGTTGACTTCTCGAGATTGAAACGCACATCTAGTTTACCCAATTGCAGATCAATCTGACCATTCTGAACATCAATCATCGCTCTAGTAGTAGATAAGAATGGTCTACCAAAGATGATAGGATCTTTGGGTTCTTCATCAAGTTCCAAGACTACGAGATCAGTGTATATATAGCCTTTCCCAACACCAACAGGAATGTTATCGAGAATACTTATGGGCTTCCGTATCAGCAAGTATCAAGGACATCTTCGTGGGCTTATAGTTCACTATATTCATCCTCTGCGAGACAGACAGCGGCATCAAACTAACTCAAGAGCCCAAATCACACAAACATCTCTCGAAGGTAAGAGATCCAATCCCGCAAGGTAAAACAAAAGGACATGGATCTTCGCGTTTCTCCGGCGTGATATTCTCAAGAATTTCGCTAGACTCCGCAGTAAGAACTGATACACCTTGTTCTAAGGTCATGCGATCTGAAAGAATCTCCTTCATGTACCTCTTAAGAGAAGATACCATCTTGACTGCTACTACGAAAGACAATCGAACATGTAATTCACCAACGAGTTTCTTAAGTTTCTCATACTCACGTTCTTTGATCTTTTGACGGGGTCTGAAAGGATATGGAGGCTTGGGAACATAAGGTGGGTGTGACACATACTGATCCTCAACCTCCTGCACATTCGTTTCATCACGAAAATTCGATACCCTCTTGTTATGACAGGGATCGATCGGTCCAGAGACAGGGATCGATCGATCCTTGTCCTTTCTTCTAATCGATCGATCGCGTCAGATGATCGATCAATCACCAAATTTCAAAATTTTCTATGGTTTTCTGATACAGGGAACGATTGATCCACTGCCTGGGATCGATCGATCGGTGTCCCAGACGGACTTTCATCGATTTTCGCTTTGAACTGTGATAGCATTGTAGTACTCCTTCGGATTCTTCTACGGTTTGGTTGGAATGACACCTGGGGGAGCTTTGTTGCTCGCAGAAGTCTGAGCAACCTGTGTTTCCAGTATCTTCATTCGAACACTCATAGCCTCAAACTTCCCATTGAGGTCATTGTACATGCCATCGACTTTCTGATTTATCTCCGCAGCAGACTTAGTCTGATTTTCCAGCACTTGGTGGAGCATTTGTTTCAGATCACTATCTTGAGAAGACGCAGAAGACTGTCCTTGGTTCTGATTCTGATAGCCCGACTAATAGTTGTTCTTGAATCCTCCTGAACCAAACTTGCTTCTGCTGATAGCCACTGTTTCTGAAGCCACTGTTATGATTCTTGTTCTGAAATCCAAAGTTGAAGACACTCTGATTCTGATTGTATGACTTGTTCTGGAACTGATTTTGTTGGGTGAAACCTCTATTACCAAAGTTTCCTTGACCTCCAATGTAATTCACATCTGTTTGTCCACCATTCAGCTCCTCAGACATGAATTCCTGGTACATCTGTCCCATTTTCTGCTCTTGAAGCAAAGGTGCTTCGTTCTGCTCCCCAACAAAGTTCAATCCCTGCTGATCTCTCCTCGTTATCTCATCGAGCTTTGACTGCAGATCATCAATTCTCTTCGCATCTGATGACACAACTCCTCTACCTCGATCATAGTCCGATCTACGATTAGCTTGACTATCAGCCATGTTATTCACCAGCATGTAAGCTTCCTCCATAGTCTTGTTCATGAAATCACCATTGCTCGCGGTGTCCATAGCATTCTGATACTTCTCCTCAACCCCAATATAGAAAATGTTAAGGAGATTCCAATTCGAGAACCCATGATGAGGATAATCATTTAGGTACTCCCTGAATCTTTCCCAAGCTGCATGAAAGCTCTCAGCACCCAATTGGTGAAATCCTACAATCTTGTTTCACAGAGACATAGACCTTGATTTCGTGAAGAAATGCCCAAGGAAAGCAGCCTTGATCTCGTCCCATGTCTCCAGAGAATCAGGCTCTAGGCTATTGTACCATCTTGTAACCTTGCCATTCAGATAGAAAGTGAATAACTTGCATTTCAGAGCTTTAGTAGATACTCTGTTGTGTTGGATAGTATTGCATATGGCTTCAAACCTATCCAGATGGTGCATTGGGTTCTGTGATGGCAACCCATGATATTGATTCTGCTGCACCAAATTAATGAGACCGGTCTTGATCTCAATGTCCCTTCTCATAATGGGAGGCGGACGAATCCCAACACGATTCACATAGAAAGCCTCAGGAGTGTCATATTGCGCCAGAGACATCCTCTATCGAGGTCGATTTGCGCCTTGTTGCCCCTCAGCTTCAACATTCTACTGGCCAGCTTGCTGAGCACCAGCATTACCACCACCTCTAGCAGGTGGGCCAGCTCCCGGAAGAACTCCAAGATTGAAAGGATTACGATGAACTTGAATGAGATCTCCCAAGTTGTCACCTATGATTTCAGCAAATTCAAATTCTTCAATAACATCCAGAAATTTCTCTTTCTTCTTCTGTCTCTCTAGATGCGAAGGTTCAGGCTCGAATTCGAGAAGATTTGCGATCCCTTGGCTTCTAGTATGAGACTTGTTCATGCACCTGAAAACACAAAAACAGAGAAGAAAAAGAAGAGATTAAACAAAATAAAGAAAAATGCCTTAGGCACGTAATGATCCTAAGTTATAAGACTCCCTATTGGTCCCCGGCAACGGCGCCAGAAAACTTGATAGCTCAGGTTTTTCCCGAGATAACACTGCAAGCGCACAGATGTACGTTGTAGTGGTTTTGGATTGAATCCACAGAGACCAAAGGTAGCACGAAGAATATAAAATCAAACAGCGGGCTAAAGCTAAAAAGATGTCTTTTGAGATGATGCAAATAAAGGAAATTATGAAAGTAAAGAAAGCAGACAACAACGAAAGGGTTATAAAATCAATCAAAGAAGTGTTGGATATCGGGTATTCTCAGGGAAAAAATTCATTGTTGATTCAAATTATAGACTAGGGAACAAGTTATAAACCGTCTTGAACTCAAAATCTAATGTAGAACTGATCTACTTCCATAGTATCAGCACTCTATGCATTGGAAATCTCCAGACCAACTTTTGTTGACTCTCAATTTCTAATCATGCATTACTAACAGGTTCGATATGTTCACAATTCACTTAAACATCAACTTCCATTGGCTTAAGAAGATTTGCTCATCTAAGATTATTTCAGGCATTTAAACAAACACTTTCCAGACGTTAAATTACCTAAGTTCAGAAACTAAGTGATCAATTTAATTTCATGCATTACGAACAATCATAGGTGAAGATCCAATAGATTAAATCCCTAATCATGCGATTCTACATCAGCAATTCATGAATCCCTATGTGAGAATCCCTAAACCCAATGAACAGACTACTCACTCATGGTAATTGTAAAAACACAGATCAAAGTCAAGAGAGACATGATTGTATTTAACAAAAACAAGAGAGACCTCAACGAGCTTGCAAGATTTTTTTGAAAAGTTGAAAGTTTTTTTTTATTTCGGTGGTTAAAGTTCTAAATATAATGTAGTTACAAGTTACTAGGTGATTGGTCCGCACCCAGTGCGGGCTAGAACGAACTCTAAATTGTGAGACGTAATACGTTGTGTAATGCATAGATTTGTATGTTGACATGATTCTTTATGCATCTAATGAAATTTATTTAATAGTTATATCGATATTTTTTGTAAGTATTTGCTTTGCATTCTTTACAAACCAAAAACGTAGACCACAAAAGAAACATCTTCTCGTGTAACATTATTAAAAAACAAATTACAGAGTTTAGAATACTAAAGTATAACAATAGTGTTTTTTAAAAAAGGAAGATGTAAATTCGAGAAAGTTAGTATAACAAGAACAAAATAAAGTTTGTACTCCATAGAAACCTACAAATAAATCAAAACGAATAGTTAGCAAAAACTTTTACAGCTTTGCATTTGTAACACTTTAATATATATATTTGCATATGATAATATATAAAGCGTATTTAAAAAAACGTACCGTGATCTATGAAATATTTTGAAATATTTGCTTGTATATCACATTCAACGTATTTGTTTGAGGTTGGCCTTCTTTATCGTTTATCAAGAATTTTGATTTTGATCTCGATTTTACCCTAGATGGTGCAACGTATAACTGACCGTGAGAGAACACCGGTCTTGGTACAAACAAACCGACGTTTTGAAGTGTTTGGCCTTGACTTTTATTGATGGTCATCGCAAAAGCTAACATCACAGGAAACTGTCTGTGGTGCATCCTGAAGGGAAACTTTGCTTCGGGCGGTGTGACATACATCCTTGGGATCAAAACTTTTTTTTTCCACCTATATCATTTCCTGTGATGATTCTACTTTCTATAACATGTCGTGTTCGCTGAGTAACGATCAACCTAGTACCATTACATAACCCACCTTTAGCATCAATGTTACGGATACACATGATAGGAGCACCAACCTTTAACTTCAAACAATGTCTAGGAAGTCCAGCGACTTTCACACTGTTCAAAAACTCCACTGGATAATCAGGCGCTTCATCATTGTTTTCGTTTGTGTTAATAACTGATGGAGTTATGCTGTCAGAGCTAAGATAAGTCTTCTCTTCACCTAGAATCGAAGTATAGTTTCCAAATGTTCATGTCGTCATGTTATTTATAAAAATAAAAAAGAGCTATGCAATACATGACAATAGTAAAAATAAATCATGTTACCTGGCAATTCGGAAGTAAGAATGGCTCTGTGTCTATATAGGTCCTTATCTTGGGATGTCTAAAATATTCACTGTACACCTCCTTCGCGATGGTGTCAATTGGATTTTCTCCATTCTCTTTGATTAGTAAATCAGTGGGTATATCAATATCAACTTGACCATCGTTTGGCAAATTTATTTTGCCATCTCCAATATCCAAAATCCAATTGGAAAAAGATTCGAGATCTTTTGATGTCTCATCACCAAGACTTTCTAGAATTCTCATGTTTTTCATCAGCCTCAATACCTTGCAATGCTCCCAAATGTAAGACGAATTAAGAGTTGAAAAAACAGTCTCTGCTCTACCTCCGCCAGGAATCCGGTAAAATTTTTCTGAAATCTCCGCCAAAAACGAAAACCTTATCGCCAAAAGGTTTGTTGTCTGGAGTTCTAATGATATCACGCATGATGCGATCCAAAGTTTCAAAGCAATGGCTACTCATCATAGGTACTTCATCCCAAACTATTAATTTTGTTGCTTTAACAAGTTATGCACGGGCTGAGCCTGGATTCATTTTTTGCAAGTAGTAAAATCATGAGCATCAATAGGAATGCCAAACCTCGAATGTGCGTATCTACCTCCTTCGAGCAATAAAGCAGCTATACCGCTAGATGTAATATTGAGGATAATAAGACCTCTAGAACAGATTGCTGAAGAGATTGCTCTGTATAAGAATGTTTTACCGGTGCATCCAAAACCATATATGAAAAAAACGCCTCCTCTCTCATTCAAAGTTGCATCCAAAATCTGGTTGTACACACCTCGTTTCTCATCTGTTATCAACTCAAGAACCCTTGATTTTCTTTTAATTGATCTTCCCGAACATAATTAAGCTCGTCATCAATGAGTCGATTACCCTTGTACTCTTGAAAATCAGAAGGCTCTGGCATGAGGTCCCATTTTCCAAGCGTATTACCATTGCTAAGCAAAATATTTTCAATCTCAGTTAGAACAATGTGGGTAATCTGCTCATGAGTTAAATTCATCTCTATAAAAAAGTACAGAACTTTAGGTGAAAAAATTAGTTAACCATCGATTTTTATAAGATAAAACACTAAAGAAAACATGCTTACCAGACCGGTCGAGTTCTCATCGCATATTGTAAAGAATATCTTCTGTAAGATATTCCCAAGTAGCATTCCACACAACATGAGGCTGCGATAAGCAGCCATCCATCAACATAATAGCAAAAAACTTCTGTGTATATCGGCCAGAAAAAAGATGCGTTTTTCTTTTATACCTTCAATATATTCTTTGTCATCATCCATCAACCCCAAAGCATAGCAAGCATCCATGAAAGTACTATGAAACAACACCTTCTACCCTTTTGATATCCTCATATGACATTGGCCCCCTAACCTAATTTAGCAAAACTCGCAGAAAATACAATTCATCACAAGATGAATGGATATGGGCAATCCTCCCTATAGCAAATCCTTGTTGTCTTGGTTTCCATTCATGCATGGATGATTTCCATACAAATCGGGTCGGAAACTCATCATATGTCAACTTTTATCCAAGCCAAAAACATGGAATGGTTTATTGTCTTCTTGTTGAGAACACTCTCAATAGCTTCATTGTCATCGTAAAAAACCAATTGTTGATCTGGAAGATGAAATCCAAGTTTTTCTATATTTGTTGTACGAAAATGTGTAGCGAATGCAAGTATTCGCCAAGTAGACTCGCATGCAGATACATATCTACTCGAAGAAAGACACAACATCAATTGCGAATATTGGTACGGAATTTTTTTAATATAAACAAAAAACAAAAACTATAAGTAAATTTCAAATAAAAGTACTTGCAATCAAAATATGTTTTTATTTTGTCAAAAACTTCGTCTTCATCTTCTTTATCCATGGTGGCTGAAACGTAATCGGGTCCTTTATTTATATATTTAAAAAGATACTTACCTGCTTTTGTCTGGATGCACCATTCAACATTCATATGTGCGTGGTATGGAAGCATAAGGTTTCTGTTATAAGGTATTACATAACAAACTTAATGTTTATCCATAGTTTGTAAATTTAGATGCCGCGCACATATGAATGTTGAATGGTGCATCCAGACAAACGCGGTAAAGAAAGTCTAAAAATTGATTACGTAATACGTAAACAAAATTACCATTCAAGTCTACGAAAAATCAAAATCTACACTATAATCAAAATCCAAAGCCTCAAAAACCAAAATCCAAAATCCATAATCCAAAATCATTTTAAAAACAACAAACATTCGGAGCCTAAGGACCATACAACACTTAAGATCTAAAATTCAAAAAAAATTATTTAATTTTTTGTTGTAGTTTGCATGTAGTCTACGTCTTAACTTCTTCATGTAATTGGACGATTCACCATGTTTGAACATAGAATAAGTTTTTTTTGTATCACCCTGTGGAGACATAAAAATTTTAAATTTTAGAACATATTTACGTTGTATATAAGGTAGTTTGTATATTTTAAAAGTTTTTTTATTTTATGTTATACGTAGATACAAAATGTTCATATTTTTGAGTACTTTTTATTAGTATTACAGAATTAGAAATGCATAACCTAACTTTAAAATTTTTATTGGGTATTTTATGAAATACAAAAAATATTATTACACATTGAAGTGCATATATCTCAATAGTTTTATATATCTATGAAATATCATTATATACAAAATTCATTTAATTAGAAAAAGTTTTTACCAACTAATCGATTCTCACTACTGTAAATCTAACAAAAACATCAAGCGCATAACTTAAGACAAAACAAAAAATTTAAGAAACTTGAAAAAAATCCAACAATGGAGTTAATAAGCGGTTTCAATTTTGTGTATTTGTGTGAACTCTTTTATTTAAGAAACATGTATTGAAAAAAAAGAAATACTAAAAGAATAGGTGGTTGTAAGTTTTAAGGATATGGAATAGTTATGGTCAAGCTAGTTTTCTTTCTCTCAAAATTATTTTTTTTCATGCCTGCACAAAATACATATGTTTTAAGGTTTTATAGAATGGTACACTTAATGCATAAAAATTACCAAAAAAAATATTGAATACAAATTTTTAAACATTAGATATCATAGCCATAAGCGCTTGACAAAGATATCGAAACCCGAAATATGAACCGAATCCGAACCAAAGTGAACAGAACCGAACCAGATACTTTTGTTTTCTTAATTTATCTAAAAAGTGAGGACTAAAACTTTGGTGTATGTAAAACTAATTACATAGATTGAGAATCATGGATCTCGTAGAACTAATTGCTTTGATTTATTAGCTATCGCTAGTTATATATAGATCTTAATTGAGTTTGTATATAGGTGTTGTGCAAATAAAACATAGGAAGGAGAGTGGTAAGTAAGCTCTTCATATAAAAATCTTAGTTTATAGTTTATACATTATAAAACTTACAAATACAAAGAAAATAGAAGCATGACAACGCTCGTATAAAATGCGCTATTAAATACAATGGAGTTTTTTCTTCTTCAATATACACGCTCCTACTAACAGAAACAGAGCTCCTAAATAGCTCTGCTCTTCAAGGTCTTAATCACACTTACATAACTCACTGTGCAAATGCCACAATGGGTTCGAGGCTCCATTTTTCACACAGGGAATTGCAACACTTTTATACTCTTCAACTGCCATAATGGATAGATTACGCTGCATTGTGTGCCTTTATCACGATACAATCGAGGATCCACATTCTCTTGCAAGGTCGAATCCCAAAGTTTAGTTCTTCTATTCGTAGTTGTCATTGTTGGCAACAATGGAAACAGATGAATACTAAAAGGATAAACAGGAACTGTACCTTAATTATATATTCTTCTGTTGCATTCAGCTAAATAGAGTAATTCCAAGCAAAGGACGCCTCAACACAAAAGATATGTCACTATATACTTAAGCTTCGTCCACAATGTTAAGTGATGAAGGCCTACAAAAAAGAAACAACCTTGTTTACTATATTCACAAATGATGCAATTCATGATGTAGCTTATTGTTTCTAATATTTATAGGGTGTTTTTTCATTGTGTTCTGTGAAGTAGATGAAAATCTTGCATTGACTTGGATAAAGGGAGATAAAATCTCGTGGACTTGAAGGAAAAAAATGGTTCTTTGCTGCTAATCTTAAGGCAAAATAATAATCATCAGCAAAAGTGGTAGTAATCTAACATGAACAAGCAAACAAAAAATCTAACAAATGAATAGGCTAATGTGCAAAATGTGATAGCATATCAATGACTGAATACAGTACATATGAAGAAACATCTCTATAATATTCATCATCCACATAATTCATACATTTTCAGAAAACAGAAGCAGACATATACCTCCTCGATATCACGTTCTATCTCGAGCTTAATGTACGAATACTTTTGTTTTCTTAATTTTTTTAAAAGTGAAGACTAAAAATTTTGGTGTATCTAGAGTTGTACTCATATAATCTAGTATACATACTAATCGACATAGCTCATTCACAATAATTAAATTTGATTCGAATTTATCTTAACAGAATCAAATATGTATTAAATATAATTAATACTTACTATATTTAGTTTACGAAATTAATGATAATTTATGTAACAATACATATCATTCCGCTTTCTCCAAAATTTTTATTATATTTCCCTTTTTGATTAGATAAAAACTTAAATTTGAATATTGTTATAATTTATTATAATAAATGTTCTTTATAGCGCAAGATAAATTAAATTACATTTTTCTTTTTTAGATTGTTATAGTTATTGACAATATATCTTTCCATTTTTATAAAAAAGTAATTTCCAAAACAATAGACGATTTCATTAATAAGACTTAAAATATATAACTGAGATTTTTTAAATATATAAAAATGGTTAGTTAGTAGTATATACTCTGGTAGAAGCTATTTTTATTGTCATTTATAATTGGTATTGTCTAGCTTTTATATATAAAATAATGTTTAGAATATTGCATGCAATAATAATAGCTTTTACGAATTATAGCTATTAATATAGTTTAATATAATTTTAATGTACCATAAGTTGTAAAACATCCAACTGTAAAACCCTTACAAAGCTTTAATATGTAGTAGAAAATAATATTTTCATTGTTGTAAATAATTTAAATAACGACCAATAATATATATACCGAATTATATGACAATTTTAATTATTTACAAAAATCAGGTTATATATTATAATATATATATGAAACTCTATGACAATATTACATAGTACATTATGAATTCTGTAATACAAACAATATTTAGCTACTTATTTTAGCTTTAATTAGCAAATTTTAATATGGTAATATCTTGTTTGGCAATTGAGGTAAGTTGGTTCATGTTTAACTTTATTTAATCTGGTCGAATTAAATAAATCAAAATTAAAAGAAAATTAGAATCTCATCAACCAATCAAATTATAAGGTTAATTGTGAAACTTCACCTATGATCGACACATCAACAAAAATCACTAAATTGTACTTTCTTTTAATAATAAGAAAGATTTGATGAAAAAATGCAAAATGTTTTGTTCACCAATTCTGATCTTATTAATTAAAGCACGGTAAAAACAACCGAAAATGCCATGAACATGCATGTTTAAATGTTACAAAAGAGTGATCAAAGAATAACAATGCACTAGACATGTACAATCATAAGAATCATGAAATAAAACCTAGAGTTTAAGAAATAAGTAGTCAATAGGAAGAGTCATTATAAAGTTGAATGCGTTGTTGTTGCTGTTGGGATAGATGATGAATATCCTTGACAATGTCGAACACTGCCTCAGGCTGCGCCAATTTAAGAGCATTTTCTGACATTTTCTTTAGTTCTTCTTTATTATTACTGAACCAGTCAGCCACAATTTTTGCCGTTTCTTTGGGACTTCTGGTGAAAATTCCAGCCCCGTTGTCCACAACGTACGGTACATTACCTTTTTCCTGTGAGAGTTATATTCACACTGAGTTAGTTTTTGGATAAAGAAACGATTAGAGCAAAAAAGTGTATACATACCTGTCCAGGAATGTAGTCATTAAGGATAATAGGGAGGCCGCAAATCAATGCTTCTGCAATCGTGCCTGGACCGGCCTGTTTAGTATCGTAAACACTCGTAAGTTTTGCGGATTTTTAACATATGATGAGGGTACGTGGAGGATTCAAATTATGAGTTACCTTTGTGATAATGCAATCACAAGCTCCCATCCACTTCTCCATTTGTGTCTCAAACCCACGAACCTATAAACATCCCCAATTTTAATTGTTAAATCTCTTGCTACATGTATTCAACAACAATGAAAAGTTAACCTTCAATTTCAACCTTGATCGGAATCTTCCATTCGTGGGATGCTAATGAAGAAGCAAGGGTTTTATTCCGGCCGCATATAACAATTAGTTGCCCTATTGGATTTCCATTTTTAGAGTTATATAATGAATCTCCGAGCGCTTGAGCGGTTTTTTGAACCGGACCCATTCCTTCACCACCTCCCATAAGCAAAACAGCAGGTAAATCTGAGTCTATATCAAGCTCTTTCCTTAACTCATCCTGTTAAAACATAATAATAAATTTGTTTAATCTTCTATTGGTTGAGAGACAAAATGTATGAGTTGTATGAATTGGACAAAATTGACCTTGTTGATAATAGTTCGTGGGAATGATGGGCGGACAGGTAAGCCAAAGACACGAATTTGAGAGTCTCCAAGGCCATCTACTAATGCTCTCTTTTCAACCTCTTTTGACGGGCAATAACATCTACTAACTCCATGATGAAACCTGTTACATTTACATCAATTTTTTGAGTTATAAGGATAGTTTTTTAAAAATATTTTAACTAACTAAAATACATAATACAGAAATTACTTTATAATTGAAACACGAACATATCATTAGTATTAAACATCATCTTACCATGTACGGTGGCAAGTGTTTAGATCAGTGATAACCGTCACGAAAATGACTTTCTTTTGAAGTCCTTGCCTTTTCATAACCCATAATGGGATGTGTTGCATCAAAGGATGTACGCTAATAATAATGTTTGGTTTATACTCCATTAAACCGGTCTCTATTTCTCTACTCACACAAATTCAAATAAGCACTTAAGTTATAGATAATGTTTTGAAACAATAAACAATCATAAGAGAAGGAGAGGGGTGAACATAAATGTACTTGGCATAATAAGCGGCAAGAGCACTTAGATAACTTCTGTGGATCCATTTGGGAGAAGTACCGTGAAATGCAACTGACCAAAGACCAACATGTTTCACCATGAACTTGTACTGTCTCTCCATGTCGTTCAGTGGCCATCCTGTGTACTCTTTCCAAACGTCTTTTATAATTATCTATAATAAAAAGTACTTTAGTTCTTAGAAAATTAATTGTACTATCAGAGATATGGAAAATTTTTAAAAATGCGAATTTTAAATCATTAACAACCAATAAAACGACTAAGGAAGGTGGGACAAGGTTTAAGACATCAAATGTTGACGTCACTTGCGTATCTCCGACAACCTGGCAAACGCCAAGATCTATACTTGGCCACAAAATTTCCAAGTTTATTTTTGTTTTTCTGCTTCTTTTTTTTCAAAATTAAGGTGACCATTGCGGCGGCTATAATATTGACGGCGATCGATTTTAAGGTTACAAGACAGAAACTCGTTGTGTTATATTTGAGCATACTCGATTTAAGAACATGCTAAAGTATACATAGTTATTCCGGGTATGTATGCTAAGAAGATCTGATATTTTCTAAACGAACCATTGGAGCAGAAGCAAAAGAGAGATGTAAGAGAAATTAAACCAAAAAAAAGAAGTGAGATAGTTTTAAAATTTTCTAAGGAAATAGCTAAATTTTTTAAGAACACTAATTCTTCGAAATCTTTATTGAACAATTTACCGTTGAGTCACTTAAACGCAAAGAAGTTTAGAATCTACAGTATGAGTTGGTTTAGAGATCATACGGTTCAAGAAGCCTGAAATTGGCTTTACCTTATGCGTTTGAGTCAAAGCAAAGAGAAAGAAGAGATACAATCACGTCATAAATTATGAATTTATATTTAAATATTTACCCGGTAGTCATCGCCGAATTCGATCTTGAAGGCGTCACGGATGGCCTCGGCGGAGGCACGATGGCCACCGCCGGTATCACTCATCAGAATAAGAACAGTTTTGATCCGCTCTGCTCCCATCTGCTCCATCTCCATGACCTCTTCTTTTTCATCAAAGCCTCTCTTCCTAAGAGTCGCCTTCCCGTAATCACCTGACCTCGATCTCCGGCGGGTATGGCTGTAGTCATCGTCGACCGTTGAGAAACTAAAATTGCTATAGACTCGTCGGAGAACTTTCTCCGTGATTGAATCAGCTTCAGAACGAGGCGAAACCACTTTCATCATTCTGTTTCGATGTTGGAGAAAGGAGAATTAGAAGAAGAACGATGGTTGTGATGTTTTTTGTGGGCTGGTTGGTGATCCTTATGTAACTTTTTAATGTTTGGGATGGTTTTAAATTTTTTTGAAGCAAAAAAAAGGGGAAGACCAAGTTGTTTGATTATATTGAGGAATGATGCTGGAATTATTCCTTTTTTTATTTTAATTTGTTCCTATAGTTTTGCTTCTGCATTTATATTTCATCTCTGCATTCTTTTAAGTGGGTTTTAATTTTGTCGAAGCGTAACGAGTGACTAAGGCAAGGCAGCTTGCGGCTGTCAATTCAACATTTTGGTTTCGGAATCTTTGGTTATGAAGATTCGGATATTTCGTTGTATCATAAATTTTTTAAACACAACTTGACTTTTTCAAAATTTTATATAAGTATTTTAACATTTTAGTTTTAGGACATGGGTTGTCTTTTTGGTACCGATAGAAGGTTTAAGGGTCCCATTTGATAGAGTAGACAATGAAGCAGTAGCAGTAGGGGGTTTTCTCACCGAATGAAAATTTTTCATTTTCTCATTTTTCTTTTTCTTTTAAAAATTATTATTATTATATCAAACAATAAACCTACATAATAATTTTCGCACTAGAAAAATAAGATACATGCTTTTTTTTTTTCTCACCGAAACCCATTTCATTAAGGTGGATGCGAACTTTCCTCTAGAGAAAGCCGACTAGTGTCCAAAATGCTTACATAGGAAGAAATAGTACCGCTTTGTCTTGCTTTTTTGGCAAGACAGTCGGCTATACTGTTACAAGATCGAGGAACAGAGAAAATGTTAAATACATGGAAAGAGTTCTTGAGCATTTCGAAGTCATTCAACTCGGCAGCAAAGGCCGGCCAATCCGACGATGATGAGACCATTGATGTTAGTTGCATACAATCTGTCGCAAAGGTGACTGAAGTTGTTGCTGATAATATCATTTCTTCCATAGCCCACTTCAGTGCTTCGAGCTCCGAGTGTAAGGGAGATAACACAGTGCGGATACATTTGGAACCATTCCGTAGGCCAATTTCATTCTCCCTTAACGTCCAACCGAGATCACAGTATGTGTCAACTGCGTCCCAGGATCGATCTCACAAGTGAGAAAGACAAGAGATTATAGTGGTATGGCCGACGGTTTAGGACTCTAAGAAGATCCTCTTCTTGCTCAAAATCAAACTGGAATTTACCTTTTCCAAGGTTAAACCCTTTAACTCGCCCTTCCACGCCCCACACTCTCTCACTAGGCATTAGAGCAAGAAGAGCATCAATGTTTCAACCATCGTGGAACATTCGACCGACCAAGGAGAGTTTAAACTTGTGAATACTCGCCGAGACATCAACTAGTCAGATAACCACAATGTCCTCTTCTTCTTCATTCGCCCTGGGAGAGTTTCCGTGAGCATTTCGCATGTGAGAGCTTCCATCTTCACGACCATAACTTTGTCTTGGTGGGCTTGGTCTCCACCAGCTAGGAACCGGCTTGGAACCATGTTTAGGGGCCATTTAACAGTTGGAAAATGACAGAGAGAGATCGGGTTAAGAGTTGTGGTGGTCAGAGATAAAGGGTACGGGTAGTGGTAGTGTTAAGATGGAGGGAAAGTGAACAAGGTGGTAGAGGCGAGAAAGGAGAGAAAGGTAAGAGAGAAACGGGGACCAGAGGAGAAGTTTTATAAAAAGAGAAGAGCTGAAGTATAAAAAAATAGAGCTGGAGGGGGAGAAAAACAGGAAGAAAAAAAGAGGGTGGAGATGAGGATGGTTTATGAGAGCTTTGGCTTAGAAACTAAAATCAAAAACCAAAAACCAAAATACATTTAGAAACTACAAACATTGGGGACCTTAGAGCATGATTATCCCAACATTTTATAAGGGCTTCTTAGAGTAAAAAATATTAAAATAAGAAGACAAGTAAGAGAGAGAAGAGAGAGTTTCTAAAAACTATGAAATAATAAACTCTAATTCCATTTTTAAGAAACCCCTTTATGATGTGTCAATTTTCTATTGGTTGTAAAAAATAAATTAATTAAAATAATTTTTTTTAGAAATCCATTAGAATTTCTTTGGATAATCATGCCCTTAGTTAGTTGGTTTGGTAAAAAAAAAAATATATTATAGGATATTACAAAAATGTCCTTATCTTTTTGATACCAAAAAAAGGAAAAAAATTGGGAGAGTAGTTGTTGGAAATAAAAAATTAGAAAAATTGGAGAATTTAGTTTTCAAAATATTGTTTTCCTTGTTTTCTTGACAAATTTTCTCTTTTTTTGTTAAATAAGTTTTATGTTAATTTAAGATAATATTTAGGGCAATTCTAGATGATGTCGAATCGCTGTTACGATCCGACGTGCGTGTATCCGACATGTGTGTGTGTGTCTCTTCTATGTAGTGTATGAAAATCTTATATAAAGCTTCGATACATTATAGTATTCACTGATCCAGTTTGCAATCCGACGTGTGTGTATTCTCTTTTGTGTAACATATTAGAAACTTTACAAAAACCTTCCATACATTACTTTATTTCACTATTCAACATATCTGTGCATGTGAGTGCGTGTTTATGTGTGCGTGTGTACAAATTAGTTTCATATTGACCTGCTCTATGTGGTTGTTTATGTTGGTTTATGAATAGTTATGTATATTATCTCTCTGTGTGAGTGTGGGTAAAACTGTCTTTCTTTTGTTACTTGAATTTTTGATGAAGGAAGATTTCTCTAAGCTTTTATAAGTTAAATATAGGATTAGATTTAGAAAACCTTTGTTTCTGTATGAAAAAATGAGTTTATGTAGATAATATATTTGTTGTAATTGTATTGATTTGATTTAACAGTAGTATGGATTTAGGAGACCTTTGTGTGTGTGTGTTTGTGTAAGTGTGTGTGTTTGTGTAAGTGTGGATGTGTAAGTATTTATAAATTTTATGTATGTTGTTAATTTAGGAATCATTGTAGTTGTACTTCGTATTGTCTATTCTATTCCTCTGTGTTTATATCTCCATGTTTTATGAGATTTATAAATGTTTTCGCATTATGTTGATCTACCAATAGTAGGGAAAAAAGAGTTTATGTAGATTTTATATTTGTTGTGAGATTGGATTGTATTGATTTGATTTAACAATTGTATGGATTTAGAAAACCTTTGTGTGTGTGTGTTTGTGTAAGTGTGTTTGTAAGTATTTATAAATCTTTTTTATGTTGTTAATTTAGGAATCATTGTAGTTTTACTTCGTTTTGCCTGCTCTATTCCTCTATGTTTATACCTCCATGTTTTGTGTGTTTTATACATGTTTTTAGCAAGCGGACAATGATTTAATTTCACATTATGTTGATCTACCAGAATCGCTATACAAAATAGACGATGAACCATCATAATCTATTATTATTAACCAATTCTCGTCATTCAATGGAATAGAGATTGTGAAAGAGATTCTCGAGCAAATTGAGTTTCAGAGGATACTGATGTATTCGTATTTTATGGGTTTTTACTAATGTTTTATTCGAGAAAAATGGAGTGTTGATATGTATTTGATTCTTTTTGGAGTCTTTTGGTGTTCTTTAGTGTTTTTATAGGTTTTAAGTTGCTTTGGAGAGGAACATAACAATTTGGACCAAAAACGGATATTTGGAATGCAGAATCATGCTGAAGTGTCAGAAGTTTGGCCTTTTTTGAAAAAATTCCCACCGTTGTATCAAACTGAAAGTTGGACACAAGATAGCCACAACTTTAATTTGAAGGTGGTATGAAGGAAATCCAACAGTGCGATCAAAAGTTATGGCCATGCTAGCAATGAGAAGACGAATGCGCAGAAGTGAGTATCCTGACAGAATGTTCCCTGTCAAGGATCGAACGATCCTTATCACGACGCGACTAAAACCACATATTTTAAACCATAATCGAGGATTGAAGATCCATATTACATATTTAAACACTCAGACTCGTTTTTAGCTTTTATTATGCTATTTTTGAGTTTCTAGAGCAACCTTTGAGCTTTGAGAAACTGATGGCTCAGGTTTTCACCCAAGAAATCACTGCAAGCGTACAGT
>OVAN01007134.1:0-20146 GCA_900406275.1 Anastatica hierochuntica | reverse complement strand
AACTAAACTAAAACACACTAAAATATGCATGAAATTGTATGTACATCAATGATGATTTCAGCCCAGTATCTGCAGAAAGAGGAGGGGCTTGGGGAGACATGGGTAAAGACAAAGAGGTAATTTTACACGTGAGAGTTTGTGTATACCCGGGGTACGATTTGTGTACTCATTTAAATTGAACGATATATGTTTTAGGCTGTAGAGTATAACGACGATGAGGAGGACATGCGAGATGATGGTTTGAAGCCAACATCTGTTGAAAGAGGAGGGATGTCGGGAAGCATGGTTAAAGACAAAGAGGTAATATCACATGTTAGAGTCTGTGTACAGTTGGTGTACAAATGGTGTACACCTTTACGTTTGTTGTACACATGGTGTACGTACCTCTAGAAGAGAACATAGTTGATGATGTGGTAGGTGGAAGAAGATGTTGATGGTGAAAAAGAGAGAACTTGATCAGAAAGTGAAAGGAACACAAGCAAAGAGATATCAATTTGTAGAATGGGTCATGTACAAGAGGTGTACGGTCATTGATAATATCGTTTCTATGTTAATGCTTACACCGCAAAGGTGTAAATCTATTTGATGGGGTGTGGTAAATTTTCTTAGGTCGGGGTGGATGATGGACCAGTCAGATAAGATGTTATTGGGTCAGGCAAGTGAAGGACTACTAATGAAGAGGTAATATTGATATGTATACCTCGTTTTTTATACACTAGTCACCCTTCTTCATGTATACTCCTTCTGCTCTACACATATTTTAGTGTATGTCGTGCTCGTGTTAGGACAAATGGTGTGATACATCTGATAGTCAAGAAATTAGTGGTTCAGACGTTCAAAGAACAATAAGAAAAGCGGTAATAATATTTAAAGTTTGTTGTGAAGCATAGGTGTACGGTGGGAAAAAACTCAGTGTACACGAGAAGTGAACACGTACTTAATAGTGGTTTTCAATTGACTTAGGTCGAAGGAGATGATGGGGATGCAGCAAAAGTGGCAGAAAACATGGAATTGGTTGTTTATCTATGCCCACTATCATTCGTCAGTCCGGATATTGAGATTCTGTACTATTCCCGCGACTGAAATTTAAATAAAAAGTGTATATGTTGCTAAATTCCTCTTTTATTCAGAGGGAAGTGGGGACTGATTCCAAAGATTATGAGACACCAATCCCGAAGACTAAAAAACGCGGTGTGAAGCGCATACCAAAAAGGTCTGATAAACTAGACGGTGTGTTCATCCCAGACAAATGGATGAAGGTGTTGTTCAAAAGTAACAAGAAAGAAGCCTACAAGCTAGTGGATACGATTGACAGAGACGAATTCAACATATTTGCCATGATCCTACAACACTCAGTGTCGCGGTGAGTATACATACTAAGTTAATGTATTTCAACATATTTGTGTCCGAAAATAAATATTTAGAAATTCACATTGTTTTCAAGCACAGGTCTTCCACGCTCGTTACCGGCTATCAAGTCGACAATATGTTCTTTTTGATGATTGCCAAAAAACAACAGTGGATGACTACTGAGGTATTACATGCTTTCCGTGTACACCATTGTGAATTTCCCTTAAATCTGTTTACACCATGGTTATTTGCTTTCATAAAGCATACGCCATCTTGTGCTTCCGCTTTAACACCTTCTTTTATTCGCATTCACTTTAGCACATGCAAGTAATCATGTCAGTGATATGGAGGCGGGGACAACATCTTACTATGTTTGGAAGGGAAACAATGGTTGACACCTCCTTTATTACTCTTCTTGCATCAAGATACGTGTCATACAAATCGTTCACTGACAAGTCTAGTTTTGATTGGGGTAACAACGTGAAGGCCTTCATCATGGGGAAGAGTAAAATCAGAAACTTGAGAACATAATTTTTGAAGAATGTGGACATGGTGTACGTACCGATGAATTAGAAAGAGAAGCACTGGGTTAGACTAGTTATTAATTTGCGTCTACAGGAGGTTGAGATATTAGAGTCCTACATTGCACACACTGATGATTCAGAGGTTGATCTGCTCATGGTCTCGTTTCTTGAGGCGTTACCTTGGGTGTTGAAGAGGTACTTGCCACTGAGAGTGGCTAAATCCTTTTCAACGATGTCGTACACTTGGAAGAGGCCAGAAGGGCTTTACCAAAATTTGAGAAGCGGGGATTGTGGACCATGTGCTGCCAAGTTTTTAGAGATGCATGCTGCTGGTGAAGGTGTACACGAAATGGAATTGCTCACCGACAAATATGTGGACAACTTCCGAAAGAAATACGCAATGGATTGCTATGTTGAATTCGTTGGTAATACGAAGGTTGTTAACAGTTGATTTTTGTTTCTATTGTATAAGTATGGGAACAGTGAAAGTGTTGGACAATTTATTTTTATAATTAACTATTTTCGAAATGAACAAACTATGACCATGGTGTACGTAGGAAACGCAAATATATCATAAAAAAATTTATAAAAATAATGAGAAATAAACATGTCTAAAAAATACATAAGTCATTAATTGAGTAGATAATGCTTACACGCTATGAAAGAAAAGTGTGAGTTCCCAATCCCAAAAACAAATGTTACAAGTAAAACACGTATCAACGTCACTGGCTTGAACAAATGGGTTTGAAGGGTAATTTTTTTGTCAAGAACGTCTTAGTACCACCGTCGCATATGCAGTTGTCGAAAACGTATCTTCTTTGGATTTGATTCATCTTCTGTGTACCGCGCCACATAATCTTATCTCTAACGGTTTTTCTGATTGATTCCAACTCCTTGATTGTACTTAACATCAAAGGTTTGATCAAAGAAGACAAAATTTTAAAGCCTTCACGTTTTGTTTTGTGCCAACCCTGTATGCAGATCAAGATCATTCCATAGACATACTTTGCCTCTTTATTTCCGCTCTTCGCAGCTTTAGCCAAATATTCAATCCCCTTGTATCCTTGTTCTTTTGAATATAGATGGAAGTAATCAATAAGTCCTTGACGGTATAAAGCCTTCGGATTTCTATTCTCTAGACATTTCTTTAAAAATCGTGAAAACTTTTCACGGTTGTGATCACGCCATGGGATAAGAGGGATCTCGTGGAGGGTGATTGTTTGGAAAACGCACGACTCGTTCGAAAATTTTCGAAACAAGTTGAAGATTGTGTCATGTAAAGAACAAGATGCAACATATGAAAAGATCTCCACAAGAAGGTCTTTTGGTAGATGGGCAAGAGATGCCATGTATTGAGAATGAAAGTAATTTTTGTTTCGATTGGAGAGATGTTTATTTACAGAAGATAGAGCGATTACTACGCATGTATGAAGAGGTGTCATATTCTTTTATGACGCACGAAAACGAAGAGGCACGATAATTGGATGGTTTAATATTTCATGACTCTTCGTTTAATATCCATTTGCATGAACATAAATATTTATCTATAAATATATGCATTGCTTTAGGTTTTTATTTGTTTGTTATAGGATCCAATCGTAATACTTTGCTAATATATCTCTTTTCGTTTCATTTTTTTGTGATTTTGTTTTACAAAAGGTAAGAATGAAGAACATAGACAAAGACCTACATGGATACTATGGCTCAAGCGAAGAGTATGACTCGAAAGACGAAGTACACGGTTACGATAGTGATAAACGGTCCTGCGATCAACGTGTAAAACACGTGAAAGGTAATATGAAGATATGTTTAGTGATGGTGAAAGTGAATACAAAGAAGAAGAAGATGGTGATGAAGATGATGATGATGACGATGACGATAATGACGACGACGACGATGATAAATGACGAAGACGATGAGAACGTAATTTTTAAATTAGATTATTTAAAATGTAACGTTTAAATAGTATATGTTTGTTTAAATTAAATAAAATTAATTAAATTAAATGTAACTTTTATAAAAAAAAAATAAAAATAGTATTTGTTTGTTTTGTGCTAAATATGAATATCAATATATATAAATAGAATTAAAATAATTATATTCCTTATTAAATATTGTTCACTACATGAAATTATGACATGTATGAAGAGGTGCCATATTTCTTTATGACGCATGAAAATGAAGATGCACGATTATTCGGTTCATTGTGTTAACATCGATTTCCAAAGTTATATATGGATGTTATAATATGTCTATACGTCATTGGAAATTATTTGTAATGATGAATGCGAAATTAATGAATAGTAATGATGAATGCGAAATTAATGAATAGTTATTATAATAACGCAAGGGCGGTGGTAAGTAATTGTAGTTAATAGTTAGGTGTAAGTAATAGATTGGTATTATATAACATTATATAAATTCTTTTGTTTAAAATTTTAAAATTTTAAAATTTAAACGTTATGTTGAAAATCGTTCAGCAGTAAATGGCGAATAAATTAAGGAGTAGTGAATTTTGACAGGACAAGGGGGATGGTAAGTATTTGTTGTAAATTGTGACTGCTGATTATTTACTACGTGTAAATATGATGATGCATGACATTAAACTCAAAATTTTGACCACCAATAAACATCACATAACGTCACCATTCAACTAATTTTGCAATGTATTTATAGACACATACCATTCTATCAACTAATTCCTTTATCAAACATAATAAGATTATAAAAGAAGACATGACAACAATGCATGATTTTTCCTAACGATGTTTTGCATAAAATTATAACGATTGTGGATGAGGAATCTTCTGCAAACCTCCAACCATTTGCCGTGGCGGGTAATCAGAGTTATCAACTTGTGCAAACTCCGGAAGTGTTTACAACATACAACTGGTATGATGTTTGTTACGATGGGATCGCCACTCATCCGGAATCCGAAGAGCGGATCTTCTTCGAGAAATGTTTGGATGCTCGTAACTCAAGCGTTGTGTACTGCGAATCTCTACGTCTTGCAATTCACGGTTGCGACTTACCTGGAGCCGCTAATCTCCTTGAAGTTAACACACCGTTCGACGAGGGCTCCGTTCTTGCATTAGGTATCTTTCATTGTTGCCTTGGTAATCCTTCTGCAGCAAGTGAATGTTTCAACATGTACACTGAATACCATGCCCCACTAAACTCAGAATAGATAACACGTGCTTGTGCCCGTTTGATGTGGAAATTGGATTAGTTCCCATCTTATGGTTTGTTAGCATATTGGACGTCTTTCAAGTTCCCATATGATAGTATGGGTCAATGGTCTGAATGCGGGTACGACTGCATTATCTACCGCAACAAAAATTGTAACGACTGTGTCTTTCATCGAACCGCACGCAACGTGTTTCATTGCTTTGATTAGTCCTTTTAGCATGTATTTTGAAAACTATTTAAATTTCATGGTTCCTGGTTTATTAATTATTATATATGAACTTTCGAACACTTAATATAAAGGTGTACAACTTTAAATAATAGGTATACATACACCATGATTTTCCTGTACCCCTAGGTGGACATCAATAATCGTACACCAGAAACATGGTAGGCGGTGTACATATGTATTGGTTAACTGAATTAATTTACATAAACGTGGAAAACTCAAAGTTAACACGAAGTGAATTGAGAAATGTTTAACAAAAAACCATATACAGCTGTTATACGAAGGTGTACAACAATAAGCGTACACATACGCCTACACCATGAGGTGTACATGCCGATTGTACATCGTTGATAAAATCTTCAAATATTACGTTGATAAAATCAAAGATTAAGAAAGCGGTCGATGATATCTTCTTCAGATTGTTTTTTTTCCCCTAACTCATTACAGAGTTCAACTATCGTCTGCTTCAATTGGGTAATTATCTTGTTCTTCTCTCGAATCTCATCTCTTGCTTCAATAAGTGCTGCCTTTTTCCAACTGATAACTTCTCCCTCATCATACCAGCGAAAGAATTTACAATCACCTCCACGCTAACGCAAAGATCGTAGTGTAAGTTTATGAAGATACAATAAAACTAGAAATCAATATACATGTGACTCATCTACCTTGTATTTATCACATCCGTAGAATCGACGCCCAAGATTCTTGTCCGTCCAAGCTTGACTAATCCTCGTTGGCAAACCACAATGATAAACCACAAAGATTTCAGTCGCCTTGCTCTTTAGCCTATTGCCTGAACCTTCGGCCACTTCTTTTTTTTTTTCTATCTGACGGAGAACCCCAATATCGATCTCATTTAAACTACAATTTCCCACAACTACTTACCACCCTATAGTAAAAATTAATTGCTCCTTCAATTAACTCTCATCCTCCTTGTTAACAACTACTCTTTGGTCAACAAATTAATGTCATCAAATTTCACCTCCACATGTTAAGGTGTACAATGGGCATGCAACAAAGTAGCATTTACCTTAACTGTTGATTGATAAAATTTAAGCGAAATAAAAGGAAAGGTAAGATTTATTGAATAACACATGAAAATCATACATATGATTGAAGCTAGCATGAAAGAAATATTATATAAATCGATAGAAGTTCTTCAAACATCTTGCAAAAATGACGTACAAACCAATAAAGCTCGCAGTTGCATCTTCTAGGATCAAAGCAATCAAATCTCTCGCTATGAACATAATAAGCACATGACGGTCGCGTTATATGATCGTCATCTGGAAATGTGAACATTTGATGATACATGTCGCTATACCGTGGATTGAAGCATGATATGAGATACATTACCTCCTCGCTTTGTTGCGTGAAAACCTCTGATCTCAAACCCGCATGCTGTTCAATATACAATTGAAAAGCTTTTCTACCTCTGCTTGCATCCCCAACACAGACGGAGAAGACGGCTAATCCTAATGTAGATTCTTCATGTTGTGGGACATTTCCTTTGAGCATTTGTATGGCTCGATAAAGTTACGGCATTCGTTGCAAGACGCAAACCCTAAAAAAATTGCTTGGACATTACCTTCCGTGAGACATTTTTCAAAAAAAGGCGTGATACTTTCCACCCACAGAGATATGATTTGGGTCATTGACAACTTCGCAGAGGTTGCAGTTCTTCAAAATGTTCTCTGCGTGAACAAGGTTGTAATATTCTTTTTCTGCCACTATAAATGGACGAAGATAAAGAAAATTCTGCTTCGCAAGAAGATCAATGATAACTTCAAAAACCTCAACAAGGATTTTTGGGAGTGCCATTAATTTTAGAAATTGGTTATTACACTTGGAAATGATGATTTTGAGACCATTAATTGTAGATGGCGTGATGTTAAGCAATTGACGTTTTGATTTTTATGGTTAGGTGTTATAAATGTTCTCTATCTAAATTTGTACTTGACACATTTACGGATTTACTTGCCAAATGTAACTATTGATATAACAACTAGCATTAAATGGGTTGTTTGCATCTGGCTACAAGATATATATCATTACTACAAGTTACCGTCTCCATTGAATGGGGAACATTAAATATGGAAATAAATCCTTATCTAACCAACCGAGTAAATTTCCATATATTTATAGCATTTAGTTTCAACATATAGAAAAATATACCTTGAACCTTAACCAACCCATTAGAATGTTGTGAACAAAAAATATCTTTTTCTTAACTTCCAGACGATATACTTGTAAAGATCATTAAGAAAGTTGGTGAAGATCAATGGCGCCGACTTGGACTTTTATAATTGCGAGCAAACGGTCTTACGATATTGTGCATAGTAACACAGTTCTGAGGAAGTGCAACTTGTCCACCATTGCTGATGACCGAGTTGATATAAGGGAAGGGGGTAGGTTCAAGCATTTTTTTGAAAAATGCCTTGTAGCAGAACAACCTGTACATATCTACTATGAAGCTTTGCGCTTTGCAACTCAAAATGCCGACCTCAACGCGATTATTTCCCTTCTAGAATCAATTGTCCCTTTGGATCCATACGCAACGCTAGTGCAAGGTATCTTCTGTTGTTGCATAGGCGATGTAAGCGGTGCAATCCAAGCTTTCAAGTTGTACGAATATAATCACTCACTTTTAACCTCCGACAACCTGTTACGACGATGTGGGGTGTTCAAATGAGACACAGAACTATACCGCCCAAACCACAATGATCCATATTGGCGGTCCTTCATATTCCCCAAGGATGAAAAGTTGGATCCATTTTGTAACGACTTTGTCTTGTATCACACCGCGTGTTATATATGTCAAATTCTATATTAATCATGCTTTTAATTTTGCTTATTGATGCTCTCATAACATGTTTCTCTTAAAGGCGATAACGTTATGTTGAAATAAATACGGTGTACGCTTTTGTATTGTACACCAGTAATCGTACACAAGCGAAGCGTACACCATACACACAAAATGACACGTCAACATTTACAGTTTAAAAGCAACTTCCAACTATCCACAGTAAATGTAACATAGTGGTTGAATGCCATTAATTGCTTTTTCACTCTGTATTTATATGATAAACCCTCACTTAATCCTTTTTCAATTCTACGAACAAATCTCTTAAACCGCCATCCTTCTTCCCCTCGTTCATACTAATTTCTCAGGTTATATCAAACCTTTTCCGTTCCTGACTGAGAGTTATTTATGTTCATATATGTCCCTTGTTCTACGATTTTCTTTTCCATTAATAGATTAAGTAAATGTTTTTTTCTTTATTGCAACAAGGCGCAACTATGTCGGACAATCGATCTGGGAAACGCAAGGCCGGTACGAGTTCTGCCGATGCCACAATTACTCAAGCGCACTACCAAGCCTTTATTAGAAAGGTGAAGAGAACATGTGGGCCACAGACAAGCACACCGAGACGACTATTGAGTTCCAACGTGTTGCCGCGTAACTGGAGATGCTGGAGGACATGCAAGCCCGCATCAACATCACTTTTGCGCTCGAAAAATCAAGGCTCGAAGCGGAGCAGTTGGAGATTTGGGCCAAACTTGATACCACCAGAGTCCCTCCCATAAATTGGAATGAAATTGGGGAGGACGGTCTGAATGGGGCAAACTAGGGTTCGACTTCACCACAATATCACTCTTTCTACAACTCTTCTCTTATCCATGTTAATTTTGTTAACGTCTTAAGTAATGTTTTCTTCTTATTTTCAATGTTTAAGAAAAATGGATCCTTAATTAAGTTTTCATCTCTTTTATCATGTAAATATCTGATCACGTTTGATGTAATGAAATCTTTGTGAATTATGCTTATTGTTTTATAAGGTGTACTCATTTTTATGAAAGGTGTACGCCTTTATCGTGCAAAGAATAACATGTACACCACCCGATATTATATCTCTTATATATATGGTTACGTTATCTTACGAATATTGTGTTACTGACTTAACCTACGTATTTAATGAAGACAATATTCTCCATAGCATATGGTAGAGATAATGATTTTTTATATTTATTATAGACATTTACGATACTAATCATGACATATATTCCTCGAGAAAGATCGTGGGGGGATAGTTGTCTACAATTACGGACAATTAAATATGAACTCTTTTCCAATATCTCTTCGTCTGTCAAATTCATACTGACAATAAATATACAGACAAAATCTCTTTTCAAATAAATATGAAGAGAGAATTGGAAGTGCACAACATATATATAGATATTTGCAAGGTAGTTGTAATAAGAGACCCTTGTAATAATGGTAGTTAATGTTAACCCCATCCCTTTGCTTTACCTTTTAAAAGGATGGGTTACGCTATTCCAACTCAGAAGCAATCTACTTAGAAGCTTTGCGACTTCAAACTCAATATTCCAACGTCTACGTGAGTATGCCCCTTCTAGAATCAATTGTCCCACTCCATCCATACGCAACGCTAGCGCAAGATATCTTCTATTGTTGCAGAGGCGATGTAAGGAGGGCAACACGAACTTTCATGATGTACCAAGACAATAACTCACCCTTAACCTCCGACATCCTTGTTTTAATGTGTCAGATATTGAGAAGGGATATAAACCTATACCGCCCAAGCTACGGTACATCAAATTGGCGATACTTCAAATTTCATAAGGAGGAATCAATGTCATTCTCCAAACCCGAATGTATATTTTCCACAATGAAATATTTGCTCCATTTTGTAATGATATATTGTACCACACTGCATGTTATGTATGTGGTGTTCCATAGTTGTTCAATTCCCCAAATGCGTCATAGGATGCATCCTTTATGATGAGCCGTTTCGTAACGAGTGTATCCTATTTCGAATCGCAAGAGATGTTTATGACTACCTATGCTTAATGTGTTGTTGTGTTGTTAATCAACTTTGGTGTCTATCTACTAAAACCAGTTAATGTATTCTAAATAGGTATATGTAGTGAAACCTTGTTAAAAATTTCATAATTTACTATTCACTAATTTTGCGTTGTCATAATACTATTCAACAATTACTACATCGTTCATTTACTCACAAATAATTTCCAATGACTTATTGACGTAATATAGTACCGACATATAACTTTGGAAACTGATGTTAATACAATGACTTTGGAAACGAATGTTAAAAAAACCCTAAACCCTTCTACTAAAGCCCAAAACAACATACATCTCTTTATTAAATTAAAATATGTCGTGTGCAACTTAACATAATTTACTATTCATTAATTTCACGTTGACATAATTTACTACTCATTAATTTCGCATTTAAATTACTACACCGTTCATTTACTCAGAAATAAATTTCTAATGTCTTATAGACGTAATATAGCACCCACATATAACTTTTGAAATCGATGTTAATACAATGACTTTGGAAACTGATAATACAATGAATTTGGAAACCGATGTTAATACAATGACCCGAATAATCGTGCCTCTTCATTTTCACGGTCGTAAATAAATATGAAACCTCTTCATACATATGTCATAAAATCATATTTTGAACAATACTCTCCCCTCTCTTAAAAATACTCTGACCCATATTCTCCACAAACTCTCTCTCTCTCTCTCTCTCTCTCTCGGTTTCCTGTATCTCTCTCTCCGTTTCACCATGTTTGTTGTCTCTGAATTCACGTCAAAGACAGAAAGAGATGTCAACGCCATACTCACCTCTGGTGATTGAGAGAACCTTCCCATTATATACCCTGGTGCGGGTGTATGTGCTGACAGAACATCAGTGACATGGTTTAAATTTTTACACCAATATTGTCTTTGATATTGGAGGTGCTACCAGCTATATCATTAAACATAGACTCAAGATCCTTGTATCCATGTATTTTTTTTCATTTTTATGCCTTTTTGTAAACTACTACCTCCATTATTAGGTCTGACAACATCATCCACCTCAACAGCGTTGGGACCCGGATCTACAAAATCAGCAACATCGTCTTCATCATCGTCTAAGTTTTGATTGCTTCTCTTGTTTTCTATTGGAGGTGTCACCAGAACAACCTCTTCCGATTCACCTCCTTGCACAAGCCCAACTGTAACTCTTGAAGTACAACTATACAAGTTTGGGTCATCCTCATATTAAACGTATTCATTAGTTAAAGTAACATGTTGTACACCAAAATATGATTGAGTCGACACACTGTCATTATCCTGCTCTCTTTTGCCGTCATTTAATGCCAAGTCATTCCAATATTCATAATCGTAATCTTCATCGCTCTCATATGTGTCATCTGTACTTTCCTCCTCACTTTGTTTATATGTGGCATTCTCACTATCATCCTCATCGTTTTCTTCATCATCTTCATTACCTTCCTTATCTTCCTCTTCGTTTTCTTCCTCGTCTTCATTATCTTCCTTATCTTCCTCTTTCTCATCTTTATTATCTTTCTTATCTTCCTCTTCCTCATCTTCCTCATCTTCCTCTTCCTTATCTTCCTCGTCTTCTACATCTTTCTTATCTCCTTCATCTTCATTACCTTCCTTATCTTCCTCATCTTCCTATTTTCTTTCTTCCTTATGACCATCATTGTCTTCCTTACCAGCATCATCATCTCTTTTACCATCGTTATCAACATTTCTCTTATCAAACACATCTTCATCTCTCTTAACAAACACATCATCATCTCTTTTATCCAAGATATCATCACTTCCACATTTTTTGAAGCTGGCGTAAGAAGAGCATCTTTTAATTCCTTTATGTGCTTCAAAAAATTTTCGTCGAACTCAAAATCAGAACAATCATCTCACCCACCTTCGTAACTTTGATTTTCAGAAACATTTCTCGACTGTTCGCCACAAGAGCTGCTCCCTTTGCCACTATCTAAATCATCAAGTGTACAATTCTTATTTTCTAAACAAATAGTCGACGGTCCAACTGGAACAGAACTACTACCACTGAAATTCACAGAACCTAAAACCTGTTTTGTTCTCAGAAACACCAACTCATCACCGACTATTTCTTTGAAGGAGACAAACAAGTTCAACGACTTTTCCGCTTGATGTAGGGAGATAAAATTACTCAAATCGAGTTTCGTCTTCAGCTCAACTGGCGAATTCCCTCCCAATAACATATTTCAACCGAAGCAAAAATGTTCTCCAACCCATATAACTTAGCAGTCCCCTCTGCGAGATCGGCCTTAGTTCTAAAGGCTGAGTAGTCAATTTTCCTTCCCATTCTTGACTATTCAATCTTGAAATCCCATTCGCCATTTGCATATAGAATCCAGCAACCCGCCATTACGACAACAAATGAATCCACTACATCCCCTTAAGACAAAAAAATCCTTAATTCGCTAGTAAATGACAAACAATTACTGGGTGTACAGAGATAATTTGAAAAGTTACCTGCACACCGTCGTTCATATTCTTCCACTTTCTTTCTTTTACCTTCGTAACTCATCGCTCTCCCCCATATCTAGGGTTTGTCAACTTTTTATCTTTACTAAAATTTGTTTCTAATTGTGTCCACATAACCAATATACTACCTTAATTATTTATTAAAAAACTATCCTAAATTACATCAACTTCCAGCAAAATACTGAGTGCAAATTGGGTTCGGGTGACCAATTTAATTTCAGAGGTCCAAAAGATTTGACTCATTACCTTATCACGTCCAACAAACATTTTCAGTTCCCACCAATTAATTTTTGTGTTGATTTAGACTTCGAATAACCCGCCAATTTAAAAAAAAAAAATTGAGATGATAAACTCATGTTTTACGTTTTACGATTTACGATTACCCATTACTATGTTTAATACAAAAACTTTCAAACTTATAAAAATGGTGTATTGTTAGGAAAAATTTAATCAAGAATTTGGGTATTATTGTTACTACTATATCGACCAAAAATCTTTTTATTATTCTTCTATTTCATAATAGTAATGTGTAAAGTCTAAATTACCTTTGTATTAAGAGAATGCCTACATACTTTTATCTAATGTATAATATTCCAATGTGTATTTAATGATTAATACTAAAAAAGAAGAAATACAACGCAAATACTTGACTTTAAGTTACAAAATTTGGGTAATTTAAACTTACCCATTTAACTCGGGTAAAATGGTCAAAAAAATGGAAAAAACTATTTACTTTTTAAATTAAAATTTGAAAGTACCCATTAAACAATGTGATAAACTTTTTACTTTTTAAATTAATACTTGAAAGTATTTATATCTATAATTAAAACTTAAAACTTACATGTTTTTCTAAGTCACCCAAAGAATAACATGAAATTTATTTATTTTTTAAAAAAAAGAATAGCATGAATTTCTCATTTCTAAATAGATTCAAGCGTTTGAAAATATACGTTCATGATATTTTGTGTGGCATTCTTATCAATAAAGTCGTTGTTGTATGGTGGTAAGTATTCCCGGTCAAAGTATTGTTTTCTTTTTGTTTTTATTTTTGCTTTCAGTAAACGTAGTCGTTTAGATATATCCTTTACAAGTTGAACGACTCGGTGTTACCTAAAATCTATACTATAAAAGATGGCAAACTCTCTCCCACAATGCGCCACGTCGTCAATCTCGGTTGATGTGAAGATGACAAGTGTCATTACATAATTAAAACCTAATAAAATTAATTGTTGTATTAAACGTATTATCTATGAAACCATTATTGAGTCTGAGAATACGAAAAGTCATTTGATTTTTTATTAAGATTTTAAATTTAGAATCAAAGAATATCAAAAGTCATTTTATTTGTTATTAAGAGTTTTAAGTTTAGAATTGAATTATTATCTTTAAATTGATGAAAAACCTTAACAAAATGCGTCAGTCGAACGATTATCAATTCAAAAGCATGAGCAAGAGTTTTTTAAGTTTTTTATCGATTAGACACACATACGTATGCATTTGGATATGATGTTAGGAATCTTATTGCAAATGGTCGAACTGAATCTTTCATATTATGATATGGTGGTGCGCTCTTGCAACCATTGATCATGATAACTGTAAGCTTTTTTGTCAATAATTATTAGATAGGTGCATTTCTCGATTTCTCCATAATTGGATTTGGTGAAAAGGCTAAGAACAACTTAACTCTATTACATTTTGCCAAAGACCCAACAGATGTAATTCTAAAATATTTATAGATCAGTATATTTTTATAAGTTTCTAAACGAACTTTGATACATATTATATCGGTGTAAGTTTCATTTTAGACATATAATATTAGTTGTTATGTTTGTATTTGCTTAGTGTTAAGATTCACAGCTCAAGACATGAAAATACATCAATTTGTATTTGCATGTACATTCTTTAGTATCAATAGATGAATATATTCATGTGTATCTTGTAATATTGAAACAATCAAAGGATTTGTGTCTATCCTTTTGAATATTATGATTGTAGAGTAAATTTGGTCACTTCTGTTCTATAGGTTCACCAAATGAATTAATTAATGTCTAGAATGTATTTTTTATTCAAGACTATCTTCATCATTTTTTCATTATTTCCTTGTGTTTCGTGAAGCAAGTGAAAGTTTTACATTTTATGATATTAAAGGAAACACATAAATTTGACCAAAAAAGAAAGTACAAAAATCAAGTTTAAGTTGTATCAATATTAACCGCATATTAATGTGAACATTTTGTTTTCTGAAATAGATGACCTGATCATTTACAGACACAATTTGATGGTTTTGCTTATTTGTATAAACAGTTGAAAAACTATTAGAGAATACAATCGTCGATTTTGGCAATTGTATTTAAAATAAATTGATGTGTAGTTTGATTTTTAAAATTGTTTTTGTTGAGAATGAATGTTCTACATGGATCATCACGATTAAATAAAATTAAGTAAAATAGATTGACTAATAGGCAAAAGTTTTCAACTTAATTTTGAATATGATTTCAAATTGTTTTGGCTAATGAAACCTCGAATTTTAAACATGGTTTGTTATGGAAACTAAATAGGTGTTCCTATAAGTAAAAGAAAACTTTAGCTACAAGCGGATGACAATTTTGAAAGATTGACATAAGTTAGAAGACAACATCAGCTACTAATGATCGGTTAAGAAATGTGTTATAGAAATAAACTAACGAACATATAAGCTGCAACCTTAAAATTTTGCGTTTTCACCAAAAACTTTACCAAAAGATAAATATATGTAAACTGATAATAAATAAGTTATGAAAAATTTTGAAGCGAAAAAAAGATACGAAAAACAATTTCCGCGCATAGCGCGGGTGATCATCTAGTTATTGATAAAAGCTTCTATGTGCAATACAATCTTAAAATTTTTGCGTTACCTAAAACTAATCCAAGGGCTTAGTTAAAGATGTGATATTTCAGTAAAGAAAAGATCAATTTAACAGGTTTTGGTCTAAGGTTTGTAAGTATAATGGATCAGAGATTATAGACTTTTTGGTAATCTCGGGCAATTCGCTAAATATGAGATGGATAAAACCAGAGTAAATATTGATGTAGTTGATTAGAACTAGTACTAGATAAATATATTCAAGACACTTTCACCAGGAGACATCTTTGATATTATGCCTTCTTCATAATCTTTGGAATCTCCAAGTAGGTTACTTATTTATACAATGTGTTGGCTCGGTAGATATTAGTATTTGTCCTTGAGATTTACAAAGAAAGTAAAGGAAGTGGTCTCTTAGTAATAAAGAGAACCTTGCCACCAGTTTCCTCTTGATACATCATGAGAGTTGTGTCCATTACCATCTTCCTCTCCACTGCTTCTTCGACGATCATTTTTAACCTGAAAGGTGTTTTTCTGATGATCAGCCAAGTCCTCTGTTTTTATTTTTCCGTTTGTTAAAGTGATTACCAAGTTATACATAAATTAAGACTCACTGATGGGTAAGTTTGGTTGGTGGTGGGTCGAGAGTAAACGTCTTGACCACCGTAGTAAAGAGAAGAGCTTAGATGACATGGTTCAACTCTGTCTTCTTGCACAGTTAAAGATTCTCTACGTTGAGCTGTGTAAGAAAATACCTTCATTAGAAAAAACAGAGCCATTCTTGATTCAAGAAAAGCAGAGTGTGTTTGAGACTTTTATATACTGAAGAACCTAAAGAAGACAAATTTTTCATAAAGTTGTTTTTACACTGACCTTGTGAGGTATGTTTGGAGCTTGAACCATCTCTTGAAACTCCCTGAAAAATCAAATTAAGAATTCAAAGATTTACTCCCAAGAATTAGTCAAATCACTCAAGAAACAGAGTTTGAAGAATAGAAAGGAAATAGAACCTTGGAAGGATGAGAAAAAATCGAGGAGAAGATTCCGGAGGAAGAAGATGGCGGCAAAGGATCTTTGGACCCAAAGAGTTCAGTGGTGAAAGAAGAAGAAGTTGATGAACCGACGCTTCCTTTACTCTCCATTAGTGACTCTTAAATCTTACACTCTAATCACTTTGAAACAGATTCTCTTTGTGATTCTTTTTATATAATAGAACTAGACTGAAAAAAGAGGATAGTTCTGTAAGGTTTGTGTACTTAGAGGAAGATCTAAATGGGTCTATATATACATACATAATGCTATAAGGGATGAGGTTATGGAGATGGTGGAGCCATCATCCGTCAAGAAAAAGAAAAAGCTTAGTATGTAAGGTTAAACCTCGTTCGGGTTCACGACGGGTTTAGTAATGTTATAAAAAGCCCAGTATACCTGAAAATTTTCGGATTCCATTCAGGTGTTTTCGTGTACAATTTCGGATATTTTCCCGCTTTTTACAAATTTTCTCTGGTTTTTCAACATTTTTCAGGTTTTTCCGGGTCTAGCTCGGATTTTTCAAAGTTTTGGAGTCTTTCAAGTGTTTTGGGTACAAATTTAGTTTAAAGTTTTCGAGTTTTTTCGGATACCTATTTAGAATTGCATCAGATCGGGTAATATTCGATATCCCAAATACCGTCGAGTAGGATCCGTTCGGGTGCTTACAAAAATTGGTTTGAATTCAGACTTTTCGGATCGGGATCGGATATTGAAGTTTTTTGCCCAGCCGTATTAGTATGGGTGAGTTCTCTCTTCTTTATGCTGAAAAGACTACTGCTTCTTTATCCATTTTTTTTTTAATCTCAATTTTTTTCCTTTATTAAAGTAACTTAGAACCTTCGCTATCTTTTCTTTACCATTCTATTAGTTAATGGTTTGTTTTCTTTTTTTTCATTTATCTATTTTTGGTCGTAAGCCTATAGACAAAGTTGATATCTTTATCTCATCCGGATAGAGACACAAATTAAACAGTGAGATACTTCAAAGACATCAATGTTCAATGTTTCTCTTGTACGGTTGTATCCAAGATAATCCGCGCCGGATCTCAGGTCGGACCAATGTTATGTCGCCATGTGTCATTCCGAGGATTAGTTACCGATCTTTCTTGATCACGTAGAGCCAAAACGGAAAAGAGAACATAAGAACTACTTGAGCTTCTTTTAATCGCATGCATTATCATTTAATTTAAATATGAGATAGTTGCTCTTAGGGCATCTGCATTGGTGAACCCATGGGAGGTTCACCAAAAAAAATAAAAAATTGATTTTTTTTTTTTTTCGTTTTAAAAAAAAAAAAAATCGGACCAATGGGGGTTCGCCACGTTGGTCCAATAAAAATAAAATAAATTCGGGTTCACTCGGAAGAGCTCGAGAGAACTCGGGTTCCTCGGATTTTGTGTTTTTTTTTCTTGATTTGTGTGTGAACCCCGCATTGAACTCTCAATGCGGGTGCTCTTAGTTTTCTAAAAATTTAATAAAAACAATATGCCCAAAGACAATACAATTATATGGGTTAAATAATAAATATGTAACTTTATATCCGTAGTTAATTTTTTTAAGAAAGAAAAGACATGATCAAAGACGAGAAGATGAGGTACACAAAAAATTCTCCACTTGATAACGTCTAGTCTTTTTCTTCTTCTTTATCTCCAAGTGTCACAAATCAATCATTAAATCCTCGGAAAATATATAATGAAAAAAAATCTTGAAAGCTTTTGAATATTAAAAATGGTTTACTAATGTAATTGTTTAAGTGAAAAGAGCAAGTAGGTCAGTGGTTGCATCACATCTGTTGTCATCTCACTGAATCAGGATTCAAACTCTGCATCTACCTTTAGTGAGAAAAACTATTTGCTATTAGATTATAAAAAATGTAATTGTTTAAGTTTCGTGTTTATTGTTAGTGATCTTCTTTGGTAGATCAATTCAAAAAAGCTTAAGACAGAACGAGACTACAAATTATAAATAGAAAATCAAATAATCTAAAAGTAAAATAAATTTATATTATATTTCTTCCATATCAAATTATTTGATTTTTAGGAGAAAAAATTGTACTAAATTAATTGATGTTTTGAATTAAAATTAATTAGGTCTTTTAAGTTTTTGACTATTATATTCTGCATATTAGTTTTTCATTGGTCTAAAAGAGATTAGATATCTTATATATTAAGTATCAAGTTAAAAAATATTATTTAACAAATTAATTTATTAAAAAATAAAAACAAATTTGATAAATAAAAAACAAAATTAATAAGAATATTAAAAAAAATATTTAATTAAAAATATCATGATTATTCTTAATAAATTATTTTAGAAAGTTAGTCTGGTTGATTACTATGTTACCTTTACGAAATAATTTAGGTACTAAAGAATTTGTTTAATAAATTAATTTATTAAAAAAATAAAAAGGAAATTGATAGATAAAATTCGATATTAATTAATATATTAAAAACTTATTTATTAAAAATATCATGATTTATCCTTAATGAATTATTATAAATAATTCATTTATTCCTCTTAGTTATGATATAAGTTAAATTATTTTGAAAATAAAATAAATTTTAAAAAGATATATTAACATTACTCAATAAATCAATCACACTTTTTATATGAAATTTATTTATATTAAAATAAGTCTTAAAATAGTTTAGATATTTGTTAACTCAAATAATCACATGAATTATTAAAGTGTCATATTTTTTACCTTTCAATAATAGATCAAATAAATTTAATAAATTATGGATCGAAATTTGCAATCATAATTATATAGTTTTTTGCGGGGTAGAATGTTAAAATCCATAAAGTATTTCAATATTGTGCAAGACATATCAAATGAAGTAATTTAAATTTAAAAATTATATTTTTCAGCGAGTTTGAATATTAAAATCCGTAAAATATTTCTATCCTCTGCATAATATTCCAAATGGAACATGCACTGCATTATTTGAAAATTCAATAATAAAGTGTATTGACTAAAATAAAAATTTTGAAAGTCAAAATTTTAAGATACCATAGAAACATTTATATATATATCAGGTCTGATAAATTTTACATTGAGAAAATATATTCATGTTAACATATTACTAAATCTAAAAAATATTTACAAACTTTTATGCTTGCATAAAATGCAGACCAACTAGCTAGTATTTAATATAGAAAAAGTCAAAAATTAAATGATTTATTAATTAGTATGTAGAAGTATAAAACATCAACTAAAACAATAACATGTTGACTATGGGAACCGAAATTCTCACTGTCAATGTTATGTGGTTCACGGATTCTGTAGCCAAAGATCAACAGACCAAGATAGCGAATTAGCGAGTTAGTGAATAAGAAATACGAGAATTATGTGCGAGATAAGATCAAACAAGACAACGTGAGTAAAACGTATGAACGAGCAGTATGCGAGATTTAGATTAACGATATTCGAATTACGAAACGAGACAAGTTAACGATGAAAAAAGATTAATACGAAACAGATTGCGAAAAGATATGAAATAAACGGTGAAAATATGACAGGATTCGTAAAACAAAGCGAATACGAGAACGAATCTTAAGTATGCGAAAAGCGTAAAGGAAGAACGAATCGACAGACACAGTTAACAA
>OVAN01007133.1:0-20147 GCA_900406275.1 Anastatica hierochuntica | reverse complement strand
TCCCTAGTTAAAATGTGGTTCATGTTATCTGAGGTAACAATTTCGACGTTCTCGAGGATTTGTGTGAATTCACCCGTCAGCGTCGGTGGAAATAAATCATTAAAATACTCAACCGAAATATCTTCCATCCCTTCCAGAGAATCGTCCCATATTCCTTGGGAATTAAATAACCCCGTGATCCGATTCCTCGCTCTCCTCTGCTTAGTTGTAACGTGGAAAAATTTCGTATTTATGCCACCCTCCTTTAACCATAAGTTTCTACTCTTTTGTTTCCAAAATAGTTCCTCATCTCTATAAGCTTCGTGAAGCTTCCTTTTAATGTCCACGATAATATCCGGAGAAACAGAGTCATCATTCTGAGCTTCCTCAAGTTTAAATTTCAGTGAGTCGATTCGCTCTTTTCCTGGCGGGACGTTATTTTTCCTCCACCAGGAGATAGAGTTTCAGCAGTTTTGGATCTTATCCACGAAAGATGGACTCCGAAAATTCCTTGTACGATTCCAGCCATTCTCTATAGCCTCGACTAACCCGTCCTTCCCTATCCATCGCTTATCAAACCGAAATGTCCTGAGAAAACACTCGAATTTATAGTTGGATTTTAACAATATTGGCCGATGATCGGAACCTATCCTTGCCAAGTATTCCACCCTAGAGTGATCAAAAATATTATGCCATTACTCATTCCCAACTGTTCTATCCAACTTGCAACGAACATGTTGTTTGTTTCGAGTACCTTTCCATGAAAATTGGTCTCCTGCGCACGGAAATTTTGTCATTCCACAATGCCTGAGCATATGGTTAAAAGGGACAAAAGAAGCCGCATATCTCATTTTAACCCATTTTTTCTCATAGTTTCCGGTTAGCTCATTGAGATCGCCTATGATTAGCCATGCATCTGATCTGGTTGTGCCTATTTCCATTAACTTATCCCAAACAATAAACATATTCGCAGCCACCGGTTCACCGTAAACAAACGAAATAAATAACCGAAAGCCATAAAAGGATGCAATAACATCAATAATTCGAGTATTAGAGAACAAAACATCAAGTTTTATTTCATTATTGTAAAAAATAGCAAGACCACCACTGAGGCCAATCAGTTCCACAGTGTACAAATTATCAAAACCAAACTCAAATCGAAATTTCTTTAAATAAAAAGAAGACTGCTTAGTCTCTGAAAGAAAAACAATATCGGGCCTAAATTTATTTCGGAGATCTCGTAGTATGTCAGTTGTGAACTCCCCTACGAGACCCTGACAAGTCCAGCTCATAATATTCACGGGTGAGCTGGTGGTTTTGAGGGATCCACCATTCCTTTCTTAGAGATTTTGGGAAGCAACGTTCCCTGTGCTCCTCCCTTAGCCACTCCACTGAGAGTGTTACTTCCTGCAACCCGAAAAGGCACTTGTTTAAAAACACGCGATACCGTAGAAACTGTACCCCTAATATCCTTACTCTTTTTGGCGAAGCTATTGAAATCAAATTCAACTTCCTTAGGTTCATTCCCTTTATTTTCCCATGACTTTTACTATTTTTAGCAAGGCTAGATCGTTGACTACCCAGTTTAATCCCTTTTAGCACCGAAGTAATACCATCAACATTCCCTATTGGATTAAGAGAAGAAAGAGGAATACCCTCAGCACCAGACATCACCTTAGAGGCAGGGTCAACAACACGTAGAGAATCATTCTGCTCCGCCTCATCAACCGGAGTCTCTGTTTCCTGTTCAGGGGACCAATCTTCATCATCGAGCCCCTGATTGAAACCTTAGATATCATCATCTGCCACAGGAAGCTCCACATCTAAATCATCTTCTCCCTGGACATCATCGTTTACCAGCTCACCCTCCTCCACCATTAGATCATCGTTGTCTAAGTTAGGTTCATCCAAAGTAGCAGATAAATTCCCTTGTTCCCCACTAGCAGCCCCAGCTACAACCTTGCCTTTGTCGCCATTAGCAGGCTCTGAAACCTACTGCTCCACCGACGAACTCTTATCTTGGAAATTCTGTGACCGAGCATGATACAGAGGTTGCGGCCACTGTTGCCTTCTTCTCTGTCCATAGGAAGAAATACCTTCCTTTGATCCAACATCTTTCCTCCCATGCCTATTGTGGCCCCCCTTTATATCCTTTTGGACGAGCCAATCTATTGTTATCGTTTCGCAAAACCATCTCAGCATAAGACACCCGACTTCCACTGTGGGAACTCATACTATCATGTCTGTTCCCCGGTTTGCTTATATTATCCCGATCCATACTATCACATAGCTCCAAATTCAGTGCCCTTTTCACTGGTAATCGCCTCCAACCCTCCTGAGTCAAGCCTTGAGACTGGGAATTCTGTCCAGCAAGAACCGGTAACACCTGGTCACCATGATACCGAGAATCAGTCATATCCGGGCACACAGAACTGTCATGAGTAAGTCTCTTACACAACTTGCAAAACCCGGAGAGCTTATCGTATTTGAGACTCACAGTGATCTCCTCCCCATGCTCAAAAGGCACCACAATTTCAAACACTATTGGCTTAAAACCATCCAAAGTCACCAGCACACTTCCCGTAGCTTCATCATAGTCTGTGACCTCGCCTATCGCTTTCCCAACAACCCGGATTGTCACTTCATCCCAAAGATGCATTGGGATATCATCAACCTTGATCCAAAAAGTTATGGCCGAAGGATATGAAGGCAAAAACACCGGCTCCTAACAGAAAATGGAGACCATCCATCCATCAAAGTGGTATGGTCCATAACTCAATACATCCAGAAGGTCTCTTTCATTCAAAAATTTGAATTGAAACTTCTCATTACCTAGCTCGCCACCTTCTACCTTCCCTTCTAACTTCCAAATCTTGGGAAGATTGGCCAAAAGACGGTCCATCCTCTGCTTTCCCGGGTTCATAAGTCTGCCAATAAGGGTGCGAGAGAACTGTTTCAGCCTCTTTGCGATTGCAGACGCTGAAAGTCTTACTGACTCCGTGCGTAACACCTTCTGTCCAGAGGAAACACCAAGTTGAGCCATTGAATCTTTCCTTCAAAGTGTCCTGTGAGTATTGTAAGCCAGAAAGGGAATCTAAGCCTGGAGAGAAACCAACTAACTGCCGAGCAAAGAGATTCTCTTCTTTGTGCATTACACAAGAAACCAGTAAACAAGACTTGAGAGAGAGATGCTTGAACCCGTGATCTGCCTTTACATTTATACTCAGACTCACCTCCTCAACAATTAGCAAGGAGAATCGACACCAATAAATGATGAATCAAAGTCCATTATCGGAAAAGATTTGACCTGATACAGCGAAAATCCTCTCCCAATCACCACTACGCCCAACTCCCAATCCAGCAGATCCACTTTCCTTAGCGTGATCCAGCATTAGATGACCAAAGATCCTGAGATTCAGCCTATCCTCCTCCCGATACGATAACTTTCTCCAATACGAAACCCAAAGGATATTGTAGCATCTCCTACCGAACCATAGTATCTCCCAAATCCCCGGAACATTGACCCATCTGAATATCACACTCGATCCACCTTCCTTAAGCTTCCATCCTTCCTTATACTGAAAATCTCCTCCGAATCTGTAAAAACCAGAGGGATGAAACCGATCTACACCCAGAGATACTTGCACACCCGTCGACCTTGGTTCCTCCGCCCGTAGAGACATAAACTGTCTCCGCCGATTAGGTTAGATGAGCCGCCGTCGCCATATTCATCGCATTTCATCAAAGATTATATTTAAAAAAATATATATATTTTTATTATATCTTTAAAAACATAATTTTTATATGTTTATTTTATGTTTAAAATTCAAAATTTCAAAAATATTGACTAAATTAAATGAAAATCTTGATTAAATCTCAAATATGTAAAAACAATTATTGAAAATTTATGCCTTATTCTAAAACTATTATATTGAAATCATATTATATAGTTTAATTTATTATATAGAAATCATTATTTACTTAATTATTTTTGTCAGATTTATAAAATCTAGAAATATTGAAAAAAGTTTTTAGTTTATTTCACTATTTTTAATTAAGGACTGAACTGTCATTCTTTTAAAAAATAAAGTATTTTTCAAATTAGAAAATAGTTAGTGTAGTTTTCAAATTATTAATAAATTATGGTATATATAATCAAATTTCCCCATATATTAAGATGCTACTAATATTGCGGAAGTTTTGAATCTCTAGTGGAAACGGAGTAATAAGAATTTGAAAGGAGATGAAATAAGACTTATTTTATACTAAAAGAAAGAAAAAGCTATACAGAGTCGATACGCGTTTCAAATGATTGGTAGTGATATTATATGCGTATACTCTATTCAAGTAAAGAGGGTGATTGGTATTTTGCTGTAAAGGCTTTAAATTTTTTTACACCTTTTTCCAATCATATTTTACAAAATTAAAAGTATTAAAAATCTCCTTAAATTTCTCACAACCTTTATTGTAGATTTTTTCTTCATTTAATGTTGTTTTTTTTTGCAACCACACATTAATTAGAACGTCACTCCATTGTTGGTAATCCAACTAGGAGACTTAGTGTCTACAAATGTTAAATCATGAAATAAAATCCGAGCGCTTCTAGCTAAACAATCTGCCTGCAAATTCTTCGTGCGTGGGATACCAGGTAAAGTGAAATCTGGGAAATGTTCTTGTAATCTTCGAAAATCTTGAATGAGTGTACAGAAAGCTGTCTAGTCTTCTGGTTGTTGAGTGATTGTGATGAGTTCCATGCAGTTTGTCTCGAAGTGTTGACAATTTATCCCTTTATTTTGAATCTCTAACATCGTCCACAATAATGCCTCCATCTCTGAATATAAAGGTGACAAGCTCCTTCGATGACATTTTGCCCCAAGTAATATTATCTTATCATCTCCATCTAAACAAACCCATCCAAGACCCGAAGTGGGATCCTGTTTTTTCCATGATCCATCCAACCGACAATAGATTTCATTGGGTTCTCTAACCCTTGTGTTATCAGATTGTTCAGGTGGTGGTCGTAGTATTTGTGCCTCTTTCCAGGCTAGAAATTCTGTTTCTGCATTTCTCTAGATCTCTCCGATGTCCAATTGTGTCCCTTGGAAAACATTTTTGTTCCTTGCTTTCCATATAAACCACAAAAGCCATGGTAAAATATCATGACTGTCCCGATCTGTATTTGGCAGAGGATTTCTCCAAAAAAGATAATTCATATTAGAATATACCGATTTCGTTGGGAAACTCTCTGGTCGTGCCGGATTTGTGCAAATTGCCAGATTTGTACAATTGACGGGCATTCAAAAAATATGTGGTTTATCGTTTCATCAGAAGTACCAAAACGCTTACACCTAGGATCACATTGTATCCCCCTTGTTACAAGTCCTGTAGTTACTGCCAGGCTTCCTGTGAGCAATTGCCACAAAAAATGCTGTATTTTTAGAGGGCATTTGGTCTTCCATACATATGCCTTTAGAACATCTAGACTTGGCCCCCAACCATAATTATTTATTCGGTTTACCTCCATTGAGTGGAGAATACGATATCCCGATTTAACTGTATATTGACCCAATTTTGTAAAATTCCATACCAAACCATCATTTGATGGAGAACGACTTGGCTGGATACCCCGAATTAAATCGACATCCTCTGGTACCATAAGTTGTTGTAGGAGTGGTACACGCCACTGCCTTGTTATGGGATCTATTAAATGTTGCACCTCAAGTGTAGGGTGCCAATCCCTTCCCGGTCCATGTGCTGGTCGTGGTCGCGTATCCGGTATCTATGGATCATTCAACACTGATGTGTTGATCCCAGAGTCTATCCTTACTCGGACCCCTTGTCTGAGTAATTCTTGTGTAGCAATAATGCTTCTCCATCCAAAGGACGAAGAGTACGACTTCTTAGCCTATAAGGGATGCAACTTCCTGTAATATGTACCTTTTAATATCCGAGCAACCAATGAGTCAGGAAATTGAATGAGTCTCCATAACTGTTTGGCCAATAAAGTTGTGTTAAAGTCTTCCAGAGATTTAAAGCGTAAACCTCCTTCATCCTTAGGAACACATAATTTTTCCCATGCAATCCAATGGAGACCGCGGTTACATCCATCGGAGCTCTACCAAAATTGGGAAATCGCACTGGTTAACTTTGTAGTTAAGCCTTGGGGGAGCTTGAAGCATGACATTATATAATTGGGGAGTGCAAGGGCAACTGATTTAATCAGAATTTCCTTCCCCCCTTTCGATAGGAACTTTGAGGACCAACCATTGACTCGGTCTCCTAAACGTTCCCGAAAAAAATTGAAAATCTGGCTTTTTGAGCCTCCTAGACTCTTAGGGATTCCTAAGTATGATCCCATACCACCTTCCTTCATAATGCCCATTTTAGCCTTTATCAAATTTTTTGTCTGTTCTGGGACATTCTTGCCAAACATAATTGGAGNATAGGAACTTTGAGGACCAACCATTGACTCGGTCTCCTAAACGTTCCCGAAAAAAATTGAAAATCTGGCTTTTTGAGCCTCCTAGACTCTTAGGGATTCCTAAGTATGATCCCATACCACCTTCCTTCATAATGCCCATTTTAGCCTTTATCAAATTTTTTGTCTGTTCTGGGACATTCTTGCCAAACATAATTGGAGATTTGTCAAAGTTAATGACTTGACCTGAGGCATTCCCATAATCCCGTAAGACATCCAAGATTACTTGGCATTGTTTATCCTCCGCTTTACAAAAGAAGAGGTTATCATCCGCAAAAAGTAAGTGTGATACTGCCGGACTATGTTTTCTATCTGGACCCCTGTTAAAGCGTTGTCCATTTCCTTCCGTTTTATATTGGCAATTAGCACTTATGTGCATATAATAAACAAATATGGTGATAGAGGGTCTCCTTGCCTAAGTCCCCTTTGGGGAACTATGTGTCCTGTCGGTTGTCCATTAAAGAGAACCTTATATGAAACTGATCGAACACACCACATCAACCAAGAAATCCACAAATTACCAAATCCCATCCGTCTAAGGACTGCTTCCAAGAAAGGCCATTCTACGCGGTCATAAGCTTTACTCATATCCGTCTTTATGGCCATAAACTCATATTTGCATGCCTGATTGGTATGTAACCCATGAAACATTTCTTGAGCTATTAAAATATTATCTGTAATTAATCTCCCTAAAACTAACGCCGGNTTAGAGATAATTTTGTAGCTCACGTTACATAAACTTATTGGCCTGAGCTCCGTCATCCTTTTTGGATCATCTGTCTTTGGTATAAGACAAATATGCGTCTCATTTAGACGATCATCAAAACTGCCTGACGTGAAAAAATTACGAACCAACTGGACTAAATCATCCTTTAAAACTCCCCAATATCTTTGAAAAACAATGTTGTCATCCCATCTGGTCTTGGAGCTTTCTCCGGATGCATCAAAAATAACGTCTTCTTTACTTCTGCCTTTGTAACATTCCTGGTTAATTTCCGATTCATATTGTCTGTAATAACAGGTACCACATTTTGGAGAATTGTGAGAAATCACCTGTCGTAGTAGGTTGAAATAGCTCATCAAAATATTCGATTACTATTTTCTCCATTCCTTCCGGTGATTCACCCCAGTTTCCTTGCAAATTAAATAAACCTGTGATCCGATTTTGTGCTCGTCTTTGTTTTGTCGAAGCATGAAAATTTTTTGTATTCATGTCCCCTTCTTTCAGCCATAAATTCCTACTTTTTTGTTTTCAGTATATTTCCTCATCTCTGTATGCTTCCTGCAGCTTCCTTTTAATTTGTACAATAGTTTTTGGACTTATGGAGTCATCATTTTGAGCCTCCTCCAATTTAGCCTGCCAAGCCTCCAAATTTTCCTTGCCTGCTAAAACATTTTTCTTCCTCCACCAAGAGATAGAATTCCTACAATTTTGTATTTTATCCATAAACATGGGTTTCCTGAAATTCCTCGTTCGCTTCCATCCGGTCTCTATGGCCTCTGCCAATCCCTCCTTACCAATCCATCTTTTATCAAACCGAAAATGATTACGATATCTTTCCAGCTTGTAATTAAAAGTCATTAGAATCGGCCGATGATTCGAACCTATTCTAGCCAAATATTCGACCTTCGAAAATTTAAACACATTGTGCCACTCCTCATTACTTACCGCTCTGTCCAATTTGCAGTGTACATTTTGTTTGTTTCTTGTTCCTTTCCATGAAAGTTGATCGCCAGAGCACGGATATTCAGTCATCCCGCAATACCCAAGCATTTGGTTGAAGAGTACGAAAGATTTTGCCGATCTCATTTCCCCCCCTCTTTTTTCATGATTTCCAGTAAGTTCATTTAAATCACCGATCATCATCCAAGGAGATAATCGTTGTGTTCCTATTTGCATCAATTGATCCCAAACTTTATATTGTTCCGCAGCCACAGGTTCCCCATAAATGAAAGAAATAGAAACTTTGAATCCATAAATAGAAGCATTAATATCAATAATGCAATTAGTGGATGAAATGACTTCCTACTTTATTTCATTATTGAATAAAATAGCTAGACCTCAGCTTGATCCAATAGGATCCACCGTATACAAACTATCATAGCCAAAATGAAGTTGAAATTTTTTCAAAAGTACACTTGATTGTTTAAATCTTTTCCACAAGTCCCGTAAAGTATCTCCTGTCAAGTCACTCCCTAGACCTTGACAGTTCCAGCTCAAAATCCTCATGGGCGTACTGGTGGTTCCAGGAGAGCCACCTTCCCATGCATATTAAAACCCATTTGAATGCTCAAAACAGAATCATGCCATTTTTTCATCTATTGAAGCTTAAAGCGCACCTAAATCGATACACCTCCACCCATTGCTAAAAATCCGATAATCATCACGTTATCCTTACAACCAGAGCTCACCCAAAACTTAAGCCCAAAAAGACCACGTTTCATCACTGTGACACACGTACTCACTCGTTTCCATACTTGCCTCATGTAATATTTTAAAGAAATACAATATTCCGTTAATTGTATTTGATTCATTGAACTACATACAGAAGATGAATCACATAATCATGTTTTCACTAACACCTGTCTTAGCCCATTGTCTTTACATATTTCAAGCAAAACTGCTTTTGACCAAAAAAGAATTACCAATAAAAGGAACACACGTGTAAGAGTTATAATTAAATACACGTCCAAATCTGAAAGCCTCTTGACATAAGAAAACCACCCAAACCCATAGTGAAATCCTCTATCAAGAATCCCCCGGAATGAAGAGCTCATCACCACTAGCCATTGCCATAACCATAAAAAAGGCTTGAAATATACATGAACAACCACTAATGTATATCTTCGATCTACGCTTCCTACCAAATCGAGGAATATCATCAAGTCCAAGAGCACCATTAGAAACCAGTTGAAAACCATATACAGAGGAATCAAATACAGTAAAACCTGAGTAAAAACCGATAGATTTCGTCTATCAAACCAGACTTGTGCCCAACTGTTGGAGCCGAGCTCTGTTCCGAATATCACAAACCTAATTACCTCTGGCCCCAACTTCACCAATTGACACATAGAAAATCTCAATCCAGAAGATGATGCAAACCAAAAGCTCAAGAAGCTCGATGCAGCTCTTTACAAAAACCAATCAAAAACCACCAACCCCAACCCCAGACTCATCCGAACCTTGCAGTTTACATCTCCCTCCTGTTGATGGTAGAGACAGACTCCAATCAACACCAGAAATGAACAGAGATTCATCACAAAAAGCCTTCCATCAAAACTAGCCTTGAAGACCCTCTGAATCTTTCATAACTCATAATCAACTCCAATCAAGCCTCTTACCATAACCATCACCATCAATAGAAGATTAATTTCTTGAAGAGTCCCTAAAACCCCATCGGAACCACCTCCCTTCCTCCTATTGAGAACCCGAAACAAGTTATGGAGAATCTGTTTCCATAATTCCGAAGCTTTCCGCATATCCTTAGTATCTCCTTGTATCGGGGCACTTCCTCCAACCCAAGATCACCTTAAATCTCGGCCATCAAGACCAAACCAGAACAAATCCTCCTTGTTACCAAAGAATCTTAGAATCGAGATGCTTGCCCAGCCTAGAACCGAACTCACCAATAACGCTCTTCCCCATCCGAGATATGAGCCAAGATCTGATAGATTTCCTTGCGAAAAACCTTTGATCTGTCTCTGAATCTCTGCAATCAGTTGGATCAAAAGGAGATTATGAATCCCAAAACCAAAAGAAATCACCCGTGAGAAACCCTTCCTGTAATGAATCTTGTCTCCACCATTAACATCCTGAGCCAAACCTCGGAACCGGGCTCCCACCGCCGACCCAGTCGATTTGCCATTCGCCGCTGACGTCGGCGCTAAAAGCCTTAGCAGCTAGGTTTCGCTATCGCCGCTCTTTCTTTTCAATATTTAGGTTAATTAACATGGACCCTCCTCGTGTCTGTGACTTTATTTTTTAAATATTTAGGTTTCGTTATCGCCGACCCAGTTGTTTTTCTAAAGCCAATAAACTGTGACTTTATTTTTTTAAAAATTTACGGCCTTTTATTTTGAAGTAAAAGTTTTAATAGCGATTTTTTTTATTTTAAATTCTTCGCAACAACAATATTTACAGTTCTAAACAATCAACCCTAAAATTTAAACTTACTTTGAATAGCAATCTCTCGCACTTGTAATTTAGCGTTGACGACCTTTTCTGGATATTTATCCAAAAGTATATGTAAAAAACTGAATTACTTATAAGACAATTAACCGACTCCTCAACATATTTTTTAATAACATACCCGAAATAAAATCGCAAGGGGTGAGTTTTTCCTTTCTATTATTAATTTTCTGTAACCTTTATAGAAAGTAATTTGTTGCCTTACAAAATGCATTAATCTCTAATGAAAATAGAACCACAGAACTATTTACGATATTTAAATCCGTGTTGCCATTAGAAATGAGCAAGATATTGAAATCTGAAAAAATAAAACGAAACTTAATTAAAATATAAGGTACCAATCGAACCGAAACTGGTGTAAAGTCTGAACAAATGCTAAACTATTAAAATTGAAAAACCGTGATTGAATCGAGAACTTAATAGATATCAATTATAATTTTATATCTAAAAATATTATTTATATTTAAATTCAAGAAAACTCAAATATCAAAAACTAGAGTTATAAATTTAAAATATTAAAATTTTATACTAAAATATTCAACACAACCTAAATAATTAATTTTTAGCTATCAAGTGTTGAGTTTCAACCAATTTACATTAAAATAAAATTAATGATTTATTCTCTATACAAGTTTTTTTTTTCTTTTTCGAATAGCTAGTTTGGATAACTCAAATCGAACAGAGAGAAACTTAATTGAACCCATATCGAAATCTAAATTATCCAAATGGTTCTTAAACTCCTAGAATCGAAAAAGAAAAACGAAATCTAAAAGAATCGACTTGAATCCAAATTGAAGATTCGAACCCCAGAAGCCTTAGCTACCATAAGTAAAGATTAAAATGAGAAAAAGATGTTTGAATCAGAGAGTATCTGGGTGGCATTTCACTTAACTCGTATTAATCACAATGAGTTAATGAGACAATTTTTTTTTGTGACATAACTTCGTCCTTAGAATATACTCTTGTAAAGTGATCGGGCGCTATAATAACATTACTCCGCACGCTTATGGCTTGTCATATGTATTATACTAATTGATTGGTCCATGTCGTGCACGAGTGAGTTTTTACCAGCTTTAGCAAATAAATATTAATCTCATAAGCGTTAGCAAATGAATTTGAACGATTTTGCAGCTTTGCAAGTAGTTGTAGTTGCCTTCTCAGGAAGAAGTTTTTGTTTTCATAAAAAAATAATCAGACATCCTTATGAAAAAATGGTACACACAAAAAACATAAACAATAGCTAGTTATATCGAACACTAAAAATAATATAAGTATGAGAATCCTCATAATCATCTTCTGATTCATCCTCAGGGGATGAAGAATCTTTACCGGTTAGTTTAGTAGTTTCGCTCCCTGAGGTTTTTTCGTAAATGTCTGGTATTTATTTTTGGGTTAAAAGTGCATGGTAATTTTTCCATCAACAAACATATCTAACACTGTTTATTCTTTTAAAAAATTTATAGGTTTAGGGCATATCAATGTTCCATGGGTGCCGTTATTTAACAAAAAATTAAAATCAATGAATATTGAGTTCGACCAAAAAAAAAGACAAAGACAAAGGATTTTTTTTGTCGTAAATCTCAACAATTCATTCCAATAATATTTATTCTCTTATGAAAAAGGCTCTTTTACGAGATTCATTAAGAATCCTAAGAGACTATGCAAGGAAGGCTAGGTTAGATGTTGGTTTATGACAATGTATATATAATTATGTCTGATGTAAATACATTTTAACTTAATGAAGAAATACATTTTAACTTAATAAAAAATGAACGATTGAATTAAGATAAACAAAAGAGAATTTTTTTAATTTTGATAAATTCCATAATTTTCAGTAGGGTTATTATAATCTCTTACAAAATCTAGATATTTTTTAAGAGAAATATAATAGATAATCAATCAGAATGTGACACATAAGCGAAAACCTTTTTTAAATAAAAATTAAAAAACAGCGAGTTCCAGAATTGCGCTACGTCACCCGCAAATTTTGTGAGCGCAACATGTCATCAAACGACTTCTCATATATGACATGTTGCGCTGACAAAATTTGCGGGTGACTTCATATATATATATATATATATATATAATTAGATATTAGTTGGGAAAATATCATTTAAATTCTCAATTATTTAGTCTAGGCCAAAAAAATTCCAACTTATGAAAGAGCCAGTAAAATCCTCAACTTTTTTGATTTTCCAAATAAATCCTCTACTCTTGTTGACCGAGCCAAAATGAACACCAATTAAGTCAAACATTAACTTCGACTAACCACCGTTAGTTAAACAAAATGACTGTGTTTTGTCTTAAACGAAAACACTTAAACATAATACAATCGAACCCTAGTTTTTATAATTCCTAAATTCCCAAATATAAAATTACAAACTCTCTTTGTTCTCTCAGCTCTCTCTCTCTTCAATTTTCTCTGAGTCATGACTGGTAGAAGATCGAAACTCGTGATTAGGCGTCGTAACCCTGCGGAATCGAGTACCCAAGCTTCGAGTGAGAGATGTGATGAAGATAATGATGGAGAAGATGAGCGTGAGGTAGAAGACGAAGGTGTATATGACTGTGAAGCTTTCGCAGCTGATATTGATGAAGATTTGGAGAATGAAAATGAGGATGTGGCTTAGGCATGGATGAAGAAGTATGTCTTTTGTGGGAATCTTTTTGGGATACTTTAATGTCTTTTGTGCGAACCTTTTAATCTTCTACGTTTTAGACCCTATTTATGTAACTGGGATTGTTTTTTTGTTTGGCTTCTTATATTTGTGGATCTTTATGTTAATATTGAAACTTGTTTGGCTTTTTGTGTAAGATATATTCTTCCTAAACTCGTGCAGAGTCTGCAGACATATAAATCCAAAACAAAACATACAACAAAAGACATTATGACAACATAACTAAAAATCCAAAATCTCTCATTACAAACTTGTTTCAATGATAACAAAGATAGTTTTCTCAAACTATTGCATACTCCAAAGCTAAGAAGAACAAAACACATCATTCCAATAATAAGATAACAACCTAGAAATCAAGTAAAAACTTCTTCCCATTAACCTGAATCATCATAAGAATGTAAAATACTACCAAACTCATGAGACAAACAAATACCAAAAGACATTTAGTAACAACTTTTGACTTCTTAAGTTTGAATTTGATGGCAATAGTATCTTCTCTCAAGTCTTTGATCCGACCATTTAGAACATCCATCTCTGTTCTCAAGATGCTAATTTCATGTTCGTGAAATCCTAACTTTTGGTTTTGAATCTTCGACCTCTTCAAGTACCGCTTCTTCCACCTACTTAAAAAGGTGACCCTATCGAAAGAACAATCAAAAAGTTTCAAAATTTACTTGATCAATCACTTATAAAAACTTACAAACATATATCTTTCATGGTGGGGTAACGGTAGAATAGGTGTCCTGGATTTTCTTTCATCTTCGAAGTTAAATTCAACAAACGACGCCCACACACACTTCGAAGGAAAGCCATGACCCCATTCACTATTTTCCAAGCTTGAAGTATCACATTTGGAGCTCATTGTAGCCTACAAGCATCGAAACATAACATTTACTACTCATCCGATGCACAATAAACAAAAATGTCACTACCAAATTCATAACTCAAACATAAACCAGAAAAAGAGGAGAAGAGACTATGAAATAAGAGGATGGAGATACAAAACTATAGACTCAGAGATATCGAAAGAGACGATGTTGATAAGTATTTTTGTCGCAGATCAGAGAGAAAGAGCGATCTTGATTTCTAAATTAGAGTTGGAGTGAAAAAACAATTTGGGAATTTGTATTATGTTTAAGTGTTCTCGTTTAAGACAAAATACAATCGTTTTGTTTAGTTAACGGTGGTAAGTCGAAGTTAAAGTTTGACTTAAGTGGTGTTCATTTTGGCTCAATGAAAGTCGAGGATTTTAATGGCTCTTTCATAAGTTGAGATTTTTTGGTCTAAATTGGATAGTTGGGATTTAAATGATATTTTTTCCCAAAAACATTTGTCTATTTTATTACATATACTTATGTGATCGTTTGTGTTTGGATGAGACTATGAAGAAACTTAAAATTGGTGATTTCTCGTGTGCTCAGTTAAAATAAAAACTTGTCATAACTCTCTATTAGAGTGTTTTTGCAGTACTAGCTTGGCAAGAAAACAATGGTGTAAAAGGGCTTTTCTTTACCGATATCGTATGAGCTCAAAGCTCTATTTCTACACGTATTAGAATATCGAAAGCGATAGAGGTATATATTATTAAGGAAACAATATATTGTATATATCAATCATACTTATTGCATCCTATAATCACCCTATAATCACCTTAACTGTGATTGTATATAATGTATCTTTTGTGAATAATACAATTTATCTCTTCTCATTTTCTATATGGTATCAGAGCAGGATTAAAACCTATTTTTCATTTTTTTTCCCCAGCCGTCTTACATCTTCTCCTTCTACGTTCCTTTGTTCTCTGTTCTCTGTTTTTACCAATCTTTTCTTCTTTTTCTCTTCTCACCATGTCAACCTCTGGAAACCATACTCCTCCTCCTACTCTCAATGGATCTGTCGAACCTGTTGCCATGAATGTCTCCAACTTACTCCATATCAATATGTCTAATATCACCAAGCTCACACCCACAAATTATCTTACCTGGAACAGACAGGTTCATGCCTTATTGGATGGGTATGATCTTGCTTCTTTTCTTGATGAAACAACACCTAAGCCATCACCGACTCTCATTGTTGCTGGAACTTCTTCTGTCCACCCTTGGTGTCCACTGTCTCCACTGCCGCGGCGGTCTGGTCTACACTTGCCTCAACATATGCTAAACCGAGTCGCGGTCATATCAAGCAACTTCAACACCAACTGAAAACCTGGACCAAACAAAATAAGACGATAACAGAGTATTTCCAGGGTTTCACCACGGGGTTTGATCAACTTGGAATGCTCGGCAAAGTCATTGATCATGAAGATAAGATTGATTATATTCTCCAAGGCTTACCTGAGGATTATAAGCCCATTGTTGATCAAACCGAAGGCAGAGATCTTCCTCCATCTCTTACGGAACTCCATGAAAAACTCATTAACCATGAGGCAAGGCTGCTCGCATCTCCACCTTCTCTTACTGTTCCTGTCTCTGCTAATTATGTAGGTAAGAATCAACTATTTAATAATAAATATCCTCCTAAGTCGCCAGCCATGTCCAGTACACAACACAAGGGTCCACGCCCATATCTTGGCAAATGTCAGATTTGTGGGATTCATGGACACTCTGCTAAGAGATGCAATCAGCTCTCTATCTATCAGCAACCATCTCAGCGCCCACTTCTTCCAACACCACAATATCTTCCACAGGCTTGGAATCCTCGTGCAAACCTTGCTATGACTTCTTCCTCTCCACCATGGATAGTTGATTCGGGCGCCACTCACCACATTACCTCTGACCTGCAGAATCTATCACTTCATCAGCCTTATACAGGTGGTGAAGAGGTTATGATTGGCGATGGGAGTTCAATACCAATCACGCATACTGGTTCTTCCTTACTTTCCACAAATTCTACACCTTTATATCTTAATAAAGTGTTGTGTGTACCTGAAATTAAGAAGAATCTGGTGTCGGTGTATCGACTATGTAATGCTAACAACGTTTCAGTGGAATTTTTCCCTTCTTCGTTTCAGGTGAAGGATCTGACCTCGGGAATCCCGTTACTCCGCGGCCGTACAAATAAAGATCTCTATGAGTGGCCGGTGACTCTGCCTGCTTCCATGTCTTTTTATGCTACACCCACTGTCAAAACTACTCTCGCCGATTGGCATTCTCGTCTAGGTCATCCGTCAACTCCGATTCTCAAAACTATTTTCTCAAAGTTTGCTTTACCTTGTTCTGATTCTTTATCGAAACCTTTTGCTTGCGTTGACTGTCTTACAAATAAAAGTCACAAACTGTCTTTCTCTCAAACTTCTATCACATCTACTCGTCCCTTAGAGTATCTGTTTACTGATTTGTGGTCGTCTCCTATTCTTTCTGTTGATCAGTTCAAGTATTATCTAATTATTGTTGATCACTTTACTCGATATACCTGGTTTTATCCTCTGAAACTTAAATCACAGGTGCAAGAGACTTTCAAATGCTTTAAAGCTCTTACCGAAAACAAATTCCAGACCCGCATCGGCACTCTCTTCTCTGACAATGGAGGAGAATTTGTTGTTCTGCGAAAGTTTCTTTCCTCTTGTGGCATAACGCATCTTACAACTCCTCCGCATACACCTGAACACAACGGGTTATCGGAGAGGCGTCATCGCCATATCGTTGAAACAGGTCTTTCTTTGCTTCATCATGCTCGAATTCCACCAACCTATTGGTCTTACGCTTTTGCTACTGCGGTCTTTCTTATTAATCGCCTTCCAACTCCAGTACTCTCTTATCACTCTCCTTACAGCCTTCTATTCCGTACACAATCTAACTATCTCAAACTCAAAGTTTTTGGGTGTCAGTGTTTTCCATGGCTTCGGCCGTATGCAGCACACAAACTTGAGCCGAGATCCACAGCTTTTGTCTTCCTTGGTTATTCACTGTCGCAGAGTGCCTATCTCTGTTTAGATCCTCAGACCAACCGTCTCTATGTCTCTCGACATGTCCGCTTCAACGAAGCTTCTTTTCCTTTTCAAAATTTCACTCACCAAAATTACTCCTCTGCTTCTACCGTTTTAGATTGGGTTTCACCCATAACTCTCATCCCAGCTGAGTCATCGCCGCCACTTGTTGTAGCATCTCCGCCACAGGTCCCGTCGTCAGCTCCGTCACCAACAACGTCGCAAGATGTAACAAATTCCTCCGGCGCTAGCTCTACATCGTCTTCCTCACCGGATCTTCCTGATTTCCGGTCATCACCGGCGCCTCCGACCACGGCGTCACAAGCTCAATCACCATTATTGCCTGTCTCCTCTCCTCACCACCCACCGTCGCAAACCTTGGTACCAACGTTAATGGCTTCTAATTCCCAATCTTCCTCTACCCAAACCAAAGCCCAATAACAAAACTTGGCCCAACAACAACAACAACAACAACAAATACAACCCTCTTCTTCTTCCTCCAAATCTCATGGCCCAAGCCCACAAAGTCAATCCACTAACTCAAATAATACATCCCCTTCGACAACTGTTTCTTCCTTTTCGTCAACTCAATTACCAGTACCCATGCCCCAACCTGACCTCACCACCACTTCCCACAACACTCACACTATGATCACAAGAGCCAAGAAAGGCATTACCAAACCAAACCCGAACTATGTCCTGACTACAAACACTACTTCATCTCAACCTTTCATCCCAACAACTATCACTCAAGCCTTAGCCGATCCCAATTGGAGACAAGCTGTATCCGATGAGTTCAACTCCATTGTTCGCCATGGCACGTTCACTCTGGTTCCTCCGGTTCCGCATCAAAATGTGGTTGGTTGTCGGTGGATTTTTACTTTAAAGTATGCTCCTGATGGTACAATTCGCAGGTATAAAGCACGATTGGTGGCGCGAGGCTACACACAACAACACGGTGTCGATTATACAGAAACTTTTAGTCCTGTTATTAAAACTACAACTATCCGCCTGGTACTTGATGTAGCGGTAAGTCGTGATTGGCAAATCAAACAACTCGATGTAAACAACGCATTTCTTCACGGCACGCTACACGAAGAGGTATACACCACTCAACCTCCAGGTTTTGTTGATCCTGATAATCCTCACCATGTTTGTCGTCTTCACAAAGCTCTATATGGTCTCAAACAAGCTCCTCGAGCTTGGTATAACGAGCTACGGAGTTATCTTCATACCGTCGGATTTGTCAGCTCTTTGGCCGATACATCGTTGTTCATATTCCATCGTGGTTCAAGAATCATCTATATGCTTGTCTATGTCGACGATATTATAATCACTGGTAATGACAACATTCTTATACAACACACGCTGGATTCTCTCGCGCAACGGTTCTCGATTAAAGATCTAGGAGATCTAAACTATTTTCTTGGAGTTGAGGCTGTCCGAACATCCACTGGTCTTCATCTCTCTCAAAGAAGGTACATCTTAGATCTCCTTAGTCGTTGTAATATGCAGGATGCGGAACCTGTCACCACTCCTATGGCTTCTCATCCGAAATTGTCACTCCGCTCCGGGACTCCGCTATCTGATCCGAGACAATATCGCGCAACTCTCGGCAGTTTACAATACTTATCTCTCACCCGACCAGACATTAGTTATGCTGTCAACAAATTGTCTCAATACATGCATGAACCGCGAACCGACCATTGGCAAGCGACAAAACGTGTTCTCCGGTACCTAGCAGGCACATCTTCTCATGGTCTTTTCTATAGTCACCACAATCCTAGTACGCTTCACGCCTACTCTGATGCTGATTGGGCCGGTGACATAGACGATTATACCTCCACTAATGCGTATATCGTGTATCTTGGCAAACATCCCGTGTCTTGGTCGTCTAAGAAACAAAAAGGCGTAGCCCGATCATCTACTGAAGCCGAGTACCGTTCCGTCGCACACACCTTAGCTGAAATAAGATGGATTTGTTCTCTCCTTGCCGAAATGGGCATCAGTATTCCTACTACACCCGTCATATACTGCGATAATGTTGGTGCTACGTATCTCTGTGCTAACCCGGTGTTTCATTCGCGCATGAAACATTTGGCCTTGGACTACCATTTTGTTCGAAACCAGATCACTTCCGGCTCTTTACGTGTTGCTCATGTCTCCACAAAGGATCAACTCGCCGATGCCTTAACCAAACCACTCACACGACTACCATTTACAATACTCTCGTCCAAGATTGGAGTTGCTTATGCCCCTCCATCTTGAGGGGGCTTATTAAGGAAACAATATATTGTATATATCAATCATACTTATTGCATCCTATAATCACCCTATAATCACCTTAACTGTGATTGTATATAATGTATCTTTTGTGAATAATACAATTTATCTCTTCTCATTTTCTATATATATTGTTCACCTCCTAACTATATGAATGTATATATATACACCTACACAACTGCATAGCTTTCATTTTTCCGTTTAAATCCCTTTCATAAAAAGAGAAGTTCATAAACAGATGAATGATCTTACTTTTGTGATTTTTCCATCGAATCTAAAGTTCGTTATTTTAGTCAAAATATGAATTTGATTATTGAAAAAAATCACCTAAAGTCGCTAACACTCGCATCTTAATTTGTTACTATCTTATAAACAAATCACCACTTTATTAAGCATGAAGGTTTACTTACTGTTGGGGTCAAAAATGTCCCGACGAAATCGATACTTGAAAAGGGTCTCGGAAACGATATTTCCTTCTTCTGACATGGGAATCGTAAGGATATCTGAAAGCTCCGAGATTCCCATCGTTCAAACTGTCTCTTCCCGACCTGGTTTCAAAGTTCTGGGACGGTCAATCGTGGCCAATCTCCGAATAAAGTCTGTCCATCCGCAAGC
>OVAN01007132.1:0-20148 GCA_900406275.1 Anastatica hierochuntica | reverse complement strand
CGAATTAGACCTTAAACGGGAACCTACCAAAAATGGAAACTTACTATTTATAGAAACCTGCCATAAATAGAAGTTACCAAAAAGGGNCTTACTATTTATAGAAACCTGCCATAAATAGAAGTTACCAAAAAGGGAAACCTGCCCTAAAAGGAAACCTCCTAAAAAGGAAACTTACCAAATATGGAAACCTGTCATATTTGGAAACTTTCCAAAACAAGAAACCGGGACAGGGGCAAGACGATAACACACTTACCGAGGAAAAGGCAACGGTCTTGGAAACGTCTCGGGTCGTCTGTGACTTCTCGGAAACGGGAGCTTGGAGTTCTTCAACTTCCTCCTCGCGCGGGCATCTTTGCTGCAGCAACCACCGGAACCTCGAACGGAACAGAGCAGGACGGAATTAGGAAAAACGGGGAAAGAACCGAAACAAGGGAAACCGGACCGAACCTATTAGATCGGGCCAACCTGGCTAAACCGACTAGACCGGCTAAACCGACTAGACCGGCTAAACCGACTAGACCGGCTAAACCGACTAGACCGGCTAAACCGACTAGACCAACGACATAACAAATCCTAACCGAACGAACCGACTAACTAACCTAACCGAAGGCTACTAAGGAAAGAAAGGAAAGATTAGACTTACCGGAAACAGCGTCGGAGCTCGCCGGGACCTTCCAGAAAACGCCCAGCACTCGGCGAAACGAACTCGAAGAGTTCACCGAAAAAACTCCCGGGAACTCGCTGGAGGTAGTGGCTTAGAAGCCTTTGGGGACTAGCCGAGAAACCAATCCCCTCTGCAGAGCATTCCTCTGACTAAAAATGAGAAGGGGGAGAGGTTCTTTATATAGGGGAAGGAATGGGAGGGTGATGTCTCTCCTTAGCAATGTGGGATGTTTTACAAATGAGCTTAAAAATGTGTTTCTTTAAAATAAAAGGAAAACGCGCCCAGGTGGGTTCGATCCCTGGTCGTAGGAACAAACAAACTTCCTTTCTGATGACTTCAACCACTAAGCCGCAGTAACTTTCTGGATGTCTAATACGAAACTAGTGTTAAGAAATACGGGTTATTACAATACATCTATTATAGCTACATTTATATATGTTCTTTATTTCAAAAATCAAAACATTTTTCAAACTTTTATATATCATTTTTTTTTTCATAAAAACCACACGGAAGCTCCAGCATTTTGTATGACAATGTTTATCTGGTTGTTTGGCTACATGCCAAAACCTTCATTCCAGACATTTAAGTGTCGAGGCATCTTGCCCCGTTTGTGGTGCAGAGGAGGAAACTATCAATCATGTCCTATTTGAATGTCCACCCGCGCGGCAAACTTGGGCCCTAGCCTCCATCCCATCAGCCCCACCCCTATTTCCCCGGTCTTCCATATATGGTAACTTTGACTACCTATTTTGGAAGGCCAAGGAAATAGGAGCTAGTGAGGAGGCGCTACATGCATTCCCTTGGATCCTGTGGTTCATTTGGAAGGCTAGAAACGCCCTCATTTTTAGCACGGTGCTGGAAGATCCCCAGAAGATTGTGAATCATGCTGTTTAAGATGCTAATGTTTGGCTACAGGCGAATGCTCCAGTGGAACCCGATGAACAACTTATCAGCGGCCCCCCGGGACCCCCCGGGAGATAGCCCCATCTTTCCCCGGTCGCGTATGGTTCATCGATGGCTCATGGATTTCATCTGATTCGTCTTGTGGCCTGGGATGGAATCTTGTGGAGAACGGAATTACCCAAAGAGATGGTTACCGACGGATTCGAAATACTCCATCACCGGTGCACACGAAACTAGAAGCACTTCTCTGGACAATGGAAGTTATGATATTGACACCAAATCTAGATATGTCATTCGCGACGAACAACATGCAGCTAATCTCGATGACCACCTCTCCGTTAGAGTGGCCCGCCTTTGCGGCCGAGCTCCCCGATTTCGCTGGTCTCAAAAGCTCATTTCCAATGTTTAACATTTTTTATATATCTCGATCGTTAAATTCTGTAGCTGATGACCTTGCCAAAAATACAAGGCTAAGCAGTAATTTCTCTATCCATGTAAGCACTTTGGTTTCCCATCGACCTTCCCTAGAGGTAGGATCGTTACCAGCTTAATAGAATGGGTTTCGGCGAAAAAAATATATATCATATTTTTTTTCTATCAAAAAGACGTAAGATTTAAACAAAATGATTTAGTCGAAAACATTAATCTATTTTAGTTTTCGACTCAACAAGACTACGAACTGTGTAATCGGAAGCTCCTTGGCGACGAGCAAGAAGGGGCAAATTATAATCAGGAAAAAATAGCTATGGATGGAATAAAAAGAACCAAACTAAAAAAAAGGCAGCAAAGACTTCAGTTTCGTCTATACAACCAGCTGCCAACAATCACTTTCCTATAGATGTTGTTTTGTTGGTTTAAAACTTTAAATTAAAACTTTCTCGCTGGAAATAAGTGTGTATACATTTTAGTTGGCTTGCTTGTTCCAGGCCAAAGATTAAAATAAAAAATTAATGTCACTATAGCTATTTTAGCACTTTCTCCCTATATCAGAAGATCTTGAATCCTAATCAACTCTAATCCGTCGAATCTGTATAATGGCAAGTGAAACTGTCTACTAGCCGATCATAATTTAAAGCGGCTTTTAAAAATCTGATCCAAAATTGAGTAACCATTAATTGGATTAGTGTTTTTCTTTTTGTTAAAAACTTACGAATTTCCATAATCTCATCCAAAGGATTTTAGATATTATGATTTAAAGAATAACATTTTTTTAATAAAAGACTTTCAATTAAATGTGAAACATCGTTTGCTTTAAGCGTAGACTAAATGAGATACAACAATTAGAAATCAACCGAAATAGTAAAGCTCACGATCCAAAGAGAAAGTACTCACCCAATAGCCGTAAAAACTTACAAAACTCAGCTCAACTAGAGGTCCAACCTGGAAGGAGGGAGAAGAGAGATGCACAACCTATTAGTGTTGTGCTAACTAGTGAGAAGCTGTTGCAGCATGACGTGACAATGCAAAAAGCTTTTGAAGAAAAATGTAGCACAATCACCGTAACAGAGGAGATAACAGTTCATATTCCGAGTGAATGATACTTGAGTTCTAAACTTCAGTCAAAAGAGAGAGATTTTCGATGTAGTTTTGAAAGAGGTTAAGGACTCAATATGAGATGATACGTTTGGAGATGTAGAGGTCTAAAGTGGTGTCTGCTACACACAAAAGATGCAGCAGAAATGCAGAGTTCAGTCACAGTGTGCGAGACAATTGATGATGATACGGCCATACGGGGACTGGAACAGAGAACTTGAAGATGCAGAGTCTCTGAGACAATGTTGGACAAATGACTATGCTACAGAGGTTCTAACAGCAGACAAGTGAAGAAACAAGAGGTGTGACAGTACATGTGATAGTACTTGTGCTAGTGCTTGTCGTAGTACCTGTGACAGTGAGGGGAGAGACGGTGTCACAGGAATGTAAGCAGCAACGAGATGTTTGGATAAGGATGAGCTGGAGATTTGCTGGTGCAAAAAATATTCTCGAGGATCTTGAAGGATGTTTAGGAAAAATATCACAAAGGAATATCTTGTAAGATATTCTCTTTGTGGTTGTTGCCTAGATTTTCTAGGGTTTTCCTACCTAGTATAAGTAGATTATTTTGGCTTTGTATTTGGCTAGCTTTTGGGAAAAGAAAAAAGAGAATAACGTTCTTGGTTTGAGAGTTTCTAGAGAGAGAAACATAAGAGCTAAGGTGAGAGGACTTTTGGGATCTTGTATTCGATCCAAAAGTTGTGTTAGACTAGTTTGTTCTGTTCAAATCATACGTGTAAGTTTTTTTTGAAAGAATTTTAGTAATACACGTTTCTTTGTAGAAAACTCTCTCTTGCACTTCATGTTCTAAGCTTTTGTCGTACTTCACATCACACAGTTTCTGTAGTAGGACTCGTGTTACAGTTCCTAATGTAGTTCTAACACTTTCACGACAAACTTGCACAACCAGCTCGGGTCAATGGACAAAGACCTAGCAAAACCGAATCCACTTCCATCCACCTCTTAACTCAACTAAGAAGGAAGTCTAACCGAAGGAAGGGAGAGGAGAAAAGCATAGCTGTCTTAAAACCAAAAAACCACAGCGAAGCAAAACTGATACCAATACCACCTCCAATAAGACTAGAGTGGCCAAAGCCGCAAAAAGAATATGGTGTTGTTCGTTTGTTCATTCAGATACTGCATCTAGATGCAGATGCCGGATGATGTTCGTTTGCTGCAAATTATAAATATGATCTGGATGAAGTAACATGATGCAAAACAAAACTCATCCAAAAAATTGTAAAAACCCATAAAATCGAAAAAACTGCCAAAACCGCAAAATCCCACAAAACCGTAAAAATCGCAAAAATCGTAAATCCGTAAAAATCGCCAAAACCAAAAAATCCGTAAAAACCGCAAAAAACAAAAAATACGGAAAAATCGTCAAACCGCAAAAGTCTGTAAAAAACGTAAACACCGCAAAAAATCGTAAAATCCGTAAAAACCGCAAAACTAACAAATCGACCAAAACTGCAATATCCAACAAAACCGCCAAAATCGAAAAATTCGACAAAACTGCAAAAACCGTAAAAACCGCAATTCCGTAAAACCCATCAAAACCGTAAAAACTGTCAAACCCGCAAAATCCGCAAAAAACCGTCGAAGTCGTCCAAGCCGCAAAATCTGACAAAATCGCAAAAACCGTAAAAACCGAAAATCTGTAAGTACCGTGAAAACTATCAAAACCGAAACATCCGCAAAAAACCACAAAAATCGTAAAAGTTGCAACGTAAAAACGTCAAGTCTGTAAAAACCATAAAAACCGCAAAAACCACGAAAACGTAAAAACCACAAAACCGCAAAAACCTTTAAAACCTGTAAAACCGCAAAAAATAAAAACCAAAAAAACTGCAAAACTAACGGAACCGCCAATCCGAAAAAAGCGCAAAAAAGAGCAAAAACCGCAAAAACAACCAAAATCACAAAATACGACAAAACCGCAAAGACCATAATACCGTAAATCCATAAAAATCGTCAAAACTGCAAAATCTACAAAAAACCGCCAAAATCTTAAATACCGTAAAAGCGCAAAACGCAAAAAAATGCCAAAACCGCAAAACGCAAAAAATGTCAAAACCGCAAAATCACAAAATAATTAATTATGAAAGAAATGAAATTATTTCATTTTTTATAAAAACAACAATTTGATGTACTGGATGCAATTGCAAATATCCAAACGAATAAATTTGCGTTCAAATGTTGCATTTCGATGCAAAATCTAAATGCAAAAACGAAGATCTTTCTGATGCAGCAACCAGATGTAGCATCCAGATGCAACATTCAGATGCTGCATCCAGATACACAAGCGAACAAGACTTAACTCCTTTGATCAAAAGATGATTAAATATGACTCACAAAAGAATTAATGTCTTTTTATATTACTGGACCACCGCCTCTTGTATATCATATTATTTGGTGTCTAAGTCGTAGTCTAAAGTCTAAACTAATCCATTGTTCCCACAACATCGATTAGTTGTTAAACAAAAAAAATTCGATTAGTTTTTGTCTTGAAAAATATCCACCGTTCAATCGTAGTTGAAATCACAGTTAAAAGATTTGAACGCCATTGATTGGCTTAAGATTTTATTTGGTTTACAAAAAAGTTTTTTCTATATTCACTCTTTTATCATTTAAATTACAATACTGCACTGTTTTTACGATTTCTTAAATATATTTGGAAATTTTGAAACGATAATTACATACCTAGTATATCTTTGATAGTTCAAATACTAAATCAACTTCAAAAGTCACACAAAAAGATAATTAGCAAAAAGAAAGCACTAACTGGAAAAGAAAATTAAATATGGTTGTTAGTACGTGCAAAACAGAAGTCATGATGAATATTTTTATGGCCAAAATATAACAATATTAAAATGCGTTAATCATCTAAAAGAACGCGGCGAAAAAAAGAAAACAAAAATGAATTATTTACACTATAGGATATTCTTTAACTTTGGATTTACACAACAAGATATTTGTGTGTCAAGAGGTACTTTTACATTTTAACATTATCAAATTATCTTTCTTTCATCTCTCCTATTTTTTTTTTTGTTTTTTTATCTTTTTATTTGTTTATTTTTATTCTTTCAATCATGGTCAAATATTTTTTTTCTTCTTTTTCTCTTTGTATCAATTAAATTAATTTTTCAACCAATATTTTTATACAAATTTTTGAATAATTAACTTGATATAATTAGATAAAATATAGGACATGTCCATTTTCACATATAATATAGACATATTCGTTCTCATATTTTTTCTCGGTTATTTCAGAAACTGTTTCGTCATGTGCTATCTTTGACATTGTATTTTTTGAGATGTAAAATAGCACACGAAGTGTTCGATTAAACTCTTGAAAGAGTTGTGCTTTTTTACAAGTCTAGTGGACGTAACCAAATGGACATGTTAGTGTAGACACATTTATAGTTAAAAGACACATAAAATTTCTTATTTTAAAAAATTGTTATATAAAAAAAATTACAAATGTGTAAAATTGAATTTTTACCTAAAATTTGAAACAACTCAAAATATATTTTCATTCATCATCATTTGTGTGTATTTACAAACTGGACAAATTTTTTAAAAGAGATGTGATTAGTGGACTCGTCCATATTAATATATAAATGTGGATATGTCCACGTAAAATCTTCAGATGTGATTAGTGGATTAGTTCATTCTAAAAATAATTTGATCATTTTTTTCCTCCAAAAATAAAAAAATATCTTATATTAAAAAAATACCTTTTTTATAAAGTAAAGTCAAAAATTGCTTTTTATTGTTATTAACTCAAAAAAAATCATCTAAAAGAACGCTTTTAGTTTACAAGACACGTGAAATGAATAGCGTTTTCACGACCGCAGTCTTAAGTGTATCTTGTGTCGGACGAATAAATTTAATGAATCAACAAGTACTACTACCTACTTTACAAAAAACTTAATCATAGTAAACTAAAAGGTGATTATTTCAATCTCTCTCTTTTTTTTACTTAAAATATGATGAAAAAGATTTCAAATGATTTGTCCCCAACTAACAAAGTAAAAAGTTTAGGGTGAATTTAAAGTTTAACAAAAAATTGTTTGTTTAAGTAGATAATCTAATCATTTCATTACTAAACATTTACTTGTGTTTTTTTCACCGCTTGACCACTTTATCCTCAGTAGAAGTAATTTTCTTTGAATAATTTAAAAAAATTTCTCTCTTACTAACTATAATCTCTCCTAAGTCTTCGCCGTTCTGAAATTTCACCTCCTTTCTCCGGCCCGGTGGTCTTGCGCCGGAGCCGGAGCTCTCTCAACTCATCTTGTTTTTCTCTTTCCCTTCCTCCCTTAAACTTTTCCCCTTCCGATATGTTCGCTCTCCCTGGAATCGGTTCATGGTGGAGAGATGGCGGAGCTCACAGTTCGGCCTTCTCTGGTCGCCGGCGACTAATCTGGTGAAGCGGCGAGGTATGGGCGTTGGTTTACAGTGGAGGTTTAGGGCGGCTAGTGCTTTAGGTTTCGTCGGATTTTTCTCGTCTCATATCTCGACAGCCTGGGTTTTGGTCCGAATTGGGTCGGTGGATGCAATCTCCTTTCCGATTTCTCGGCAAGTGTAGCAACGGTGTAAATCAGAGTAGTAAGGTCGTCTATGGCCAAGCTCTCTTTTGTGGAATCTGATTTTGAACAATCCAGGAATCAGAGTTTGTCCTGGGGTTTAGTTTGCTTGGAGTTTAGGTTGAGATTTTATAGTTTAAGTTGGTTGTATTGCTCATGCCTATCTTTGTTAGGAAGCTGTTATCTCAGTTAGGCTTTTTTCACTAGTCGTTTAAGGGGTAAGCGGGTAGAGCGAGAGGTGACGACCTACTAGTTAGGGATTACGGTTTCTCCGATTTCTCAGTAAGGTTGTGTGTAGAGATCTTGCCTTTGGTCGGTGTTAGATGAAATTGGTTCAGCTAGTAGTGCGTTCTTTCACCGCTGAGATGGGTTTCTTCGGTTTCTTGTGGCTCTTTCAGTTGAAGAGCAATAGAATAAGTTTCCGGTTGAGTTTCCTATTCCAGTATTTTCGGCTTGTCTTCTCAGCTCCACTACTCCTCCAATCGATCTCGCTTAGCTCTTAGATCGGCTTTATGCTTTTAGTTCCTGGTTGTTCTTATATTAGTTTCTTTACCCGTTGTATGATCTTGTCTTTGTATTTCTTTTGTGGTTTGGCTCTGGGAGTTGTAACATTATACTCGCCAACTTTTGACTCCGGAAAAGGTTTTCTTTTGCCGGCTTTGATTTGTACTCTTGGTTTCGTTTGTTTGGATAATAAAAAAGTTAATGGAAAAAAAAACTATAATCTCTACTATCATTTGTATAATTAAAAAAATGTTGAATAAAAGTTTTAACTATTCAAAATAAATAATTTTTTTCACATAAGTCATGTTTTACAGAAAATGTTATTTTTCCACATATGTCATATTTTGAATTTTTGAAAACAAATATATATTCTATAGTAAGCTAATAGTTTTACTATTTGCAATAGTAATACTATTTTGACAAAAAAATGTTGACAAAAAAATTAAAAGTTAAAAGCGGTAACTCGATTGTTTAAAGACTCAAAGTAATAAAAGAATCTCTCTTTTATTAATCTCAACTTAAGAAAATTCTTAAATAAAACTCAAAAGCTCACAAAACTCTCATGACCCTAACATAACTCCATAACTCGTTGGATTTCATATTTATATCTAACTCCTATTCTTAATCCTAAGAAAACTCTTTTACGTTTTAGATAACTCCTAAAACAAATCTAATCTTTATCACAAAACACAATAGGCTTAGGATTCTCTTTAACTTGTAGCTCAAACTTCCAAGCTTATTCAAACATTCTCCATTTTTGCCAAATCTCGAACTCCAACAAGATTTCGCATCCCCTTGAACTTTTTCCTTCCAAGCGTGTTTGTCAGAATGTCAGCTCTTTGTTCATTACCGGGGGCATAACTTCGATTTGCTCATTCTCAACACATTCTCGTATGAAATGGTATCACATGTGGATGTGCTTACTCCGTCCATGGAACACCAAATTCTTTGAAAGAGTGAGTGTAGACTTGTTATCAATATGAATTATCACTTTATCACATGATCCTTCTGTGATCTTGGCGAGGAGCTTGCAACCATATAACCTGTTTGGCCGCCTCAGTAGCTGCCATAAATTCCGCTTCACATGATGATAGTGCTACAATCTGCTTCAGTGGACACCAAGTTATGGGACTTTCATTGAGGTAAAAAATATGACCAGTAGTACTCCTTCCATCATCCATGTCCACATTATGCGAACTATCGATGTATCCCAACAACTCCGCCTTGTGTGCTCGTTTAAAAACAAGTCCAAAGGCGATAGTTCCGCGTAAGTACCTTAGGACATGTTTTAGTGCAGTCCAATGCGACTCTTTAGGTTCATGCATATAACTGCTTAAAACACCAACACTAAAAGACAAATCTGGTCGAGTGTGTAATAAATAGCGTAAGCATCCTATCGTTCGACGATACTTACTTTCATCGCAAGTCTTCTCACTCTGAGCTTTTGAAAGCTTCAAGTTCATCTCCATAGTCACTTGAGATGGATTACATTGATCCATGCCAAACTCCTCAAGTATTTTTGATGCATACCTATCCTGTCTTAACGTGATCCCTTCTTCATGTTGAAGAACTTCAATACCGAGATAATATGTTAGTAATTTGAGATCGCTCATCTCAAATTTAACGGCCATTTCTTTCTTAAATCTGATTATCATAGTCAAATCCTATCCCGTGACAAGCAGATTGTCTACTGTACGGCTACCACTAGTAGATGTTCCTTGTTCTTTCTTCGATAAAGAGATGGTTCTTTGGTGCACCGCGAAAACTTTAACCCTTTAAGTATCTCGTTCCTCATTTCATGCTCTAAGTGCTTGTCTTACTCCGTAAAGTGCTTTAAAAAACTTGTATACCTTATCCTCACTGCCTTTTACCACAAATCCTTCAAGTTGTGTGACGTATACTTCCTCTTTTAACTCACCATGAAAGAATGCGGTTTTTACATCAAGGTGATGTACTTGCCATCTGTTTGAGGCAGCTAGTCCGATGATAAGTCGAACCGTTTCCATTCGAGCAACTGGTGCATATACTTCTTCAAAATCCACCCCATGTCTTTGCACATACCTTTTTGCTACCAACCTTGCCTTGTGCTTGTTAATACTCCCATTTGGATTACGTTTGATCTTACAGATCCACTTATGTCTAATTGGCTTTACTCCAACAGGTAAATCGACCAAATTCCACGTATTATTTTTGACTATTGACGTGATTTCATCCTTACATGCCTCTCTCCATACTTCATCCTTTTTAGCTTCTTCATAAGAGAATGGTTCTTCATACAAAATCAACAAGAGTCTTTCATACTCAACCTCGGCCAATAACACATAATCATCTAAGTACGCAGGTATTTTAGTTTCTCTTGTGGACCTACGCAAAGGTGGTAATTGATCATGCCCTCCATGATCATGTTCAGTCGGATTCACCATGTCACCACCATAACCATCTTCATCGACCTCACTATTAGGATTATCACCTTCGTTTTGAACTGATTCATCACTACCCTCATTGTCTTCTTCTCAGCTGGAGCCATAATTCTCATACTCGATCACAAACGTCCCTGACTCAACATTCACGTTGTGAATTTCCTTCGTCGAATTATTCCAAATCCAGCGTTTCTTCTCCTCGAAAACTACATCCCTGCTCACACAAATTTTGTTTCTTTTAGGGTCAAGCAAACGGTAGGCTTTGGATCCCAGCTCCGTCCTGAGATGCACTAATACTCACGTTCTATCATCCAACTTCTTGAGGCGAGAGGCTTTCAATCTTGCATAACCAATATAGCCAAATACCCGAAAGTGACTCACATTCGGTTTTGCCTTCTTGATAACCTCATACGGCGTTTGTGACTCAAATGCCTTTGTTATGACTCTATTAATGATATAAGTGGCATGCCTTAGGACTTTTCCCCAGAGATAATTTGGTACATCCATATGTTTCATAATGGTTCTTGACATTTCCATGAGTGTCCTATTTTGTCTTTTTACTACGTCATTTTGTTGTGGAGAATAAAGAGCAGTTAAGTGTTGTTTTATTCTATAATTTTCACTAAAGCTTCGAAAGTCATTGGATGTAAACTCACCACCTCTGTCAGTTTGAAATGTTTTAATACTTACTCTCATCTCTTGTTCAACTAAAGCCTTAAATCTCTTGAACTTACTGAGTGCTACTCCCTTTTCTTTTAGAAGTATGGACAACATGTATCTGGAGTCATCATTAATAAGAATGGATATGTATCAAATTTTTGCAGCGGTGGGTGGCGTTATTGGTCTGCAGAGATCACCGTGTACCAATTCAAGCAGTTCTTTAGCTCGATATGCTGTGGCGTGTTAGTAGATTGCTTTGCTTGCTTTTCAAGCAAACATGATGTGCATGTATCTTTCTCGACATTAACATTAGAGATTTCGATAACTATCTCCTTCTTTACCATTGATTTCATTGAATATTTCCCGATATGCCCGAGTCTCGCATGCCAGATGGTTGAATCTTCTATCGAAGCTACTTGCAAACACTCAATATCAATTGCCTCCATGTGTACTTTGTACAATTTGTTTTGAGATCTAATAGCTTTGGTAATGAGGTTTCCGTCTTTATCACATAGTGTGAGGTAATTTTCTCTCATTCTCACATCACATCCCATTTTTGTTGTTTGTCCTAAGCTTATGATATTGCTCTTCAAATCTGGTATGTAATAGACTTCGGATAATACTTTCTTCAACTCGTTTCGACAAGAAAACGTAATTGATCCCTTTCCTTTAATGTCCATACGTGAGTCATCCCCGAATCTTACCTTTCCCGTGATGGATCTATCGATTTTGTGAAAGTAGGTAAGATTTTCAGTCATGTGGTTACTGGCTCCATTGTCTAAATACAAGATATTGTCCATATCAGAAGGCGTCTCAAAATCCTTTGGCTTTATGTTACGTACATTCAGGTATACTACTTCGTTCACTATAAGTTGTTATACCTCATGTGTGTCATCTTCTTTAGTCTCACAAGCTTCTTGGAGTTTAAGTACTCGATCTAGACAGTTAGAAGCATAGTGTCTGAGTTTATCGCACCGGTAACATGTAATCTTTGACACGTCTCTTTCTCCACAAAATCTACCATGTTCTCTTCCTTTAGAATAAAATATGCCCCCTCGGCCTCGTCCTCTAAAATTTCCATTATAGGACTGATGGGATTCGATATTAGCATACATGAGAGTATTCTGAGTTTCATTTGCTTCTTCTTCTTCTTCTCTAGCAATTCATTCCTCATAAGTCTTAAGTCGTTCGATTATGTACTGGAAGTTCGTCGTTTTCAGGTCCAACACTTGTTCTAAAGAGACAACAATGTGGATGTATTTTTTCGTGGAAGGCTCTTTAAGAACTTTTTAACTAGCTTCGAATCATCAATAGTTTCTCTTAGTGCTGCAGACTTGGATGAGATCTCAGATAATTTTCCTACGAAGTCGTCAATGGACTCAGTTTCTTTCATCTTAATTCGATCAAACTCGGTCATAAGAGTTTGAAGTCTCGCTTCTCTAACCCTTTCTGCTCCCATATGCCTAGCTTTGATGGCTTCTCATATTTCTTTTTCCGTGTCTAATTCTCCCACCTCGAGAATAAAAGTTTCAGGTATTGATTGGAAAAGAAGGGTTGTTGCTACATCATTCTTTTCATTATCGACAGTTTATTTCTCAATGACTTCTCAGACTTCATGGACTTTGAGTAAGACCTTCATTCTCATACACTATACTTTGTTGTATTTATTTAACATGGGACATGTGATGGATGGAGGTCCTCCTTCCTTTTCTTTTGTCGTCGATGTAACGGCTGTGATATCTCCCATGGTCTCTCGGTTTTTATGTTTCAATGTCGATCGTACATAACAACACGAAAGAGAAAATAAAAAAAACAAGAGTTTGATCAACTTCTTCTCTGTTTTTTAGGTTTCGATTGTGGCTTGCGATATGAAGATTCTCTGTTCTCTTGTTTTGGCTCTGATACCAAATAAAAGCTCAATTTGTGTAACTCGTTTGTTTAAGACTCAAAGTTACAAAAGAATATCTCTCTTTTATTGATCTCAACTCAACAAAACTCTTAAAAAAAGCTCAAAAGTTCATAAAACTCTCACGACCCTAACATAACTCCATAACTCGCTGGATCTCATATTTATATCTAACTCCTATTCCTAATCCTAATTCTATTAGAAAAACTCTTTTATGTTTTAGATAACTCCTAAACAAATCTAATCTTTATCACAAAATACAATAGAATTAGGATTCTCTTTAACTTGTAGCTCAAACTTCCAAGCTTATTCCAACAAAAGTAACAATTGTGTATAAATAATAAAATGTGAAAATATTACTAATAGCACAAGTTGTAAACTATATTAAAAAGTTGAAAAACACAAAAAAAATATTTATCATATAACTTCAAACATTAAATAAGGTGACTATTATTCATAGACGTAATACTTCTACGGATACAAAAATATAAAATCATCAAACATAAAGTAAAAAATTTATAATTCACGTGTACATTACTATTACATGTTCTTGTGACATAAATAAAAATAAAATTCCGATTAGGTAAATCAAATATAATGAGGCTAAGTAATTATTATGAGTTAAAATAATTGATTCGAGGTACATTGTATTATTACTCATTCTACAAGTTGTACACACGAGAGGGAGCTATAGTTATGTGGGATGTATTACATAATTAGCTATCTTGGAAAGTTTGCAAACCGAAAACTATAAAAGAGTAATTAGTAAAAGAAAAATACTTTAAAAATTAATAGATCATTTAAACTGTTGGTAAGAATTAAAATGAGAATAGTATACGTTATGGGTATATGGCTAATATGTACGGAAAAATTTGAAATACTCGAGTATTTGGTATTTGAGGGGTAGATAAAAAATGGAAAAACAAGCTAAAAATAGTATTGCTATTTGCATCGAGTTACTCTTTAGGAATTATTTAGTTCACAATGTATTGTTCATTTTCAAAGAAAAATACATTTTTGTTTACAAAATTTCAAATTTCCATTAATGTTTAAAAAATTATATTTTTTTGCAATCATTAGTTTATTTAACATATAAAAACACAAAATTGGTCAACAAAAAAGGTTGATTTTGTTAAGAGGATAAAGAAATAAATGATTTTTATAAAAAAGACAGACAATCACACTCACTTGTAACATGAGTATCTTGGACATTTTCTCTAGGAGAGAGAGTGTGTTTTTGTTCAAATTTTTATTTATTAAATAACCATTTTTTGGTTAGTTAATGGTTGTTCTCAAAAATTTGAAATGTGAATAAAAGTGTTACGTGAAAGAGAAAAGATTTTAGACATTTATGGTTGGTTGGAGAGCTATTGTTTAAGTTTAATTCACCCTTCATCAAAAATAATGAATTTGTTCATGCCACTTCGCTATTTCTAAAAAATTGTGAGAAGAACGTCTTTGATTCTAACTAATCAGTTCGAAGCCTATTTGCTCTTAATTATGAAGTGGATCTAAAATTTTCTAGAGTGCCTCCATGCCTGATTTAGTCTTGCATTGTTTCTTGATGATTGCTAAAAGTTTAGTAGAGTTTGATTGTTGAACAATTGGGGTTCCTGGATTAGTTTTTGGGTCAAAGAATTCTTAGTCTCAAGTATCCATGTTTTATTTAGTTTTAGTTTAGTTTTTCTACTTTTGTTCACATTGGTTTCCTTTTTTGAGGCTTGTGATTCTAAGTAGATCATATTTTTCTCGGCTTAAATTTCCCTTTTATGGATTGTTGACTCGGAAAACTTATTTATTTATCCGCCAACTTATGTATTTTACCTTGCATTTCTCTAGGAATTTTAGCAAGGGAAAACATGCTATTTTCCCACGAAAATTATCATATAACACTAGATGCAACCCAATCTGTGTCCTCGTTCTAGATGTCCCCGAAATAAAAGTTCAAAAGCTGTATCTCCTCAAACTGAAAGTTATATGCTTATTTGATCCCGAAATAAAAGTTCTAAACATAAATACCCACGTACGTTGGTTATCTTTGGTTTACATATTCTGATAAAGTTATTAACCAATAGAAAATGTTAGGAAACCGAATTCAACAATATTAAGATCATTAACCAATGGTTTACTTATTTATAGATACGAATAGTTCTATTATGTTTTTATTTTTTTGGTTCTTTCAATTTTTTCCTCTCCCTAGGAAAAAGGTAAGTACTAATAAAAGAAAAAAAATTTCTTCCTCCCTCTAAACTGAGAAGATGACAAGAAATCTTATTTGTTCTCTTCTCTTTCTTCGTCTTCTTCTTCCCTAATCTCAAACTTCCTCATCCAAACCCAACTTTTAGTATTCATAATCTAGGTCACACACAACAACACAAAATGAAAAACATCACACTTCTTAATAGTTCTCGAGAAATTACAAATCCTAAAGCATCCTAATACAAACAAGAATCCCTCAAATTTCATTCACACAAACTATCCATCAAACTAAATCAAAAGCACATATCACAAAATCAACTGAACATCTAAAAATTGAAAGGAAAGGGCAATTGCATCACAAATCCTGTAAAAGAAAAGGTTCGGGTTTTTTTTTGTACCGAAAGCGATGGAGGCGGCTGAGACGGTGTTGAGGAAGAGGCGAATGCTATGAAGGCGGCTGGGTATTCAGAGAAAGCTATGAAGGTAGCGCCAGACCCAACATCCACCGCGAACGACGATAAAATTTAACATCTTAAATCAAAATTGATATCAACTACAAAAAGTTCATATACCCAGAAACAATAAAATATTATCCAAATTTTGAAAATTCCAGAAATTATTAAAAGAAAAGGAACATGTGAAGATGAAAACAAGTCGATTTTCCCCATCTCCTGATCATACTTTTTTTTGTCTCATTAATTTTTTTTCCTTTTAAATTTTTTTTTGATGGGTTTCAATTTTACATCAACAGCAATTGCAGTGAGATCGATGATATTAGGATTGTCGAAAGAGAAGAACAAATCTAGAAAAAGAAGAAGAAGGATCAGCAGAAAGAAGACGAAGAATAACACTTTTTTTCCTTTTAACCATTTTAGTTTTTTATATTATGAACATTTTTTTGTTCGAATTAGGTTGGATCGATTTGAAATTTTATTTTTTTGGGTTGGATTCAGCTCAAATCGGGTTCTTTTTGTAGTTTAATGGTTAAAGATTATCTGGTAAACTGTAAATCAAATAAAACCAAGATCGGGGAGATATAGGTTTTGAGCTATCAATTCGCGGAGATATAGTTTCTGAACTTTTACTTTGGTGACATTTGAAATGAAGACATAATTTGGGCCGCATTTGGTGCTATATAATAGTTCTTGTGGGGAAACATCACATTTTCCCTTTTAATAATAGTATCCCTTGAAAGGAAAATAGACTTGTAAGATTTAGTTCTATAAAACCAAACCAATTTATGTTTTAGAACAAATCAAGCCTTAACCCTATTTATACCGTTGATAATACCAATTTATGATTGCAGATTCGTTCCGCACATATACCTTTTAGAACAAATCGAGCCTTAAATCGGAAATCCCTAAAATTCCTAAAGAAGCAATAACCCTATTTATACCCCTCCTAAACTAAACCTAAGCCTCAAGCTAGAGAAAAATAAAGAGACAATGACAGAGAAGAAAGTTTACGACAAGAAGAAGGAGGAAAAGAGAAGAAGAAGTGACTACAATCACATACTGGACAGTTCTGATATATTGTGAGAGAATAGATAAACAAATGGAAAAAATAGTGAGGAATCATTTGAAACCTCTACAGTAAGTGCTTCTCTCATGGATCTAGATCTTTGTGAAATCGGTTTCTTGTTTCGAGATTTCACTTGAAAGTTATGGCAGTTTTTCTAAAAGGTATATGTGCAGAACGAATTTGCAATCAGTTTGGAAGAAAGACGAATTTGACATGAAAAACGGTAGCTAATAGGGGTGAAACTTGGGCTATGGCTAAAAGACACTAGTATGAACAGGTAGATCGAGAAGTTAGAGTTAGTTTGTTCTAGATCTGTCTCATTTTGGTGTAGACAGTGTTTGGGTCATCTAAAGGTTATTGTTTGAGTTGGTTTTCATCAGAAAGATCGTAAGAACTTATATTTATCCACTGGTGAAAGGATAACAGGATTTAGATTTATTTATATTGAGAAGCGTGTCTACAGAATCTTTGCAACGAATCTGTTCACCCATAGAAAAGTTGGGAGTAAAGTTGTTCCTCTGTAAGTGGGCATGGTGAGGATGTACTCAACCCTCACTGAGTCTAAATTCTCGTTTGGTTCCTTAGTCTAGGGTTAAACCGAAGAGGTGCCAAGCTATATGTCTTAACATGAATATATTGTTTGTGACAAGAATTCAGTGAGTATGGAAGAAGTCAAGTCAACAATTCAAAGCAGAGAGTTTTGTCACAAAGCATCATGATTTGGTATAGATAATCATACTTATGGGTTATTTTTCTAAGTTGAAAGAACTTTAGGAAAAGAAAGATGCCTAAGTATAAGAAGTCATTTCCAAAAGGTTATAAAGCAATGATATTTGCAATTATTGGGAGGGGATAAGATACTAGAAGTTAGATTGTCCTAAAAAGAAGAAGTAATCCGGTTCCGTTGCAGTTGCAGAGGATAATGGCAAGTCTGATGATTATATTCCTCTAATTTCTCATGGACAAGTCCATCCTACGATGTATGGGTTCCAGATACATGAATATCCTATCAGAAATTTCAAGTATTCAAGTGGAGATGGCGTTATGAATGTCTATAGAGGTTCATATGTGATTTTAAGATGTTTCATGCATCTCTAAAGATTGGCAAGGAAGATAAGATAAGTTGTGGCATATGAGGCTTGGTCATATGAGTGAAAGAGGGATGCATATTATGTCGAAGCAAAATATTCTCTTTGGTTCTTGAGTTCTGTGAGCACTGTGTTTAGGAAGCTTCACAAGTAGAATTTTCTTAAGTTTGTTCATAGAACAAAAGACATGTTGGATTACATTAACTCAAATTGTTAAAGTAAATTTAGAGTGGAATCATTAGAAGACCACAAGTAATTTGTGTTGCTGATAGATAATTACTCGAGGAAGACTTGAATAATTATTATTAAGCACAAATGTGAGGCTTTCAGTAGCTTCAGAATGAAAGACACTGGTGGAGAATCAAACTAGGAAGAAGGTCAAAAGGCTTCATACTGAATAATGGTCTAGATTTTTTGCATCAGAGTTCATTCAACTCTGTATGGATGTGATTGCTTTACATCATACAAACACGATAACCCCACAACAGAATGGTGTAGCTGAGAGAATGAATTAGATAATTCAGGAGAGAATAAGGCACATGTTCTCTAATGATATTTTAGAGAAGGTTTAGATTAAAAAAATAAACACGACTTGTTATTTGATCAATTTGAGATCGAAAACAGACATTGAGTGTGGGTTACCTTGTGAGGTGTGGTAAAATAAATATACTGATTACTCAATTCTGGGTTTTTTTTGCACTGTTTATTATCATGTCAATGATGGAAAGCCTGAACCAAAAGTGAAGAAGGGAGTGTTTATGGGCTATAGAGATGAACTCAAGGGATACATGATTTGGTCTCCATTTGAGAAACAAGTTATACAGAGCATGAATGTTTTCTTTGATGAGAGTTTTATGCTCAAGGTTTTAGCTGAGTCTAGTTTAGAGGTGTAGGCTGATGATATTGACAAGCAGGTGGAGTTGCTGGAAATTTCGTAGGAGATTCAACAGGCTGCCTAGGATCAATCAATTTTAAGTAGGCGATCGATCGAACACAAAATTGGATCGAACGATCAATGGGTGACGAGCAGTGTGAGTCGTCTTTGTTAGGAAATAAATATTGGGTTTGTAAATTGCAATATTGCTAAATATAGACCACATAGAGTTTATGTCATACCACGTGAGAGGTGTGGTTTTGAGGATAAGGTGGGTTTTGCATTGTAGGTTGCAGAGGATGTGGTTATTTAAGAGTCGTCCAGTTATAGAGAAGCCATTTTGAGTTATATGTCTGATAATAGTTTGCAACAATTGGAGATGATATGGAGTCCCATGAGAAGAATCATACATGGGATATGGTCACACTAAGATTGTTACTTGTAAGTAGGTTTTCAAGATAAATGATAGAAAAACACCAACAGAGGGAGTTAAGTATAAACTCGAGTTGTTGCTAGAGGTTTCAGTCGAAGAGAATGAGTTGATTACAAGGAGATTTTCTCACTTATGGTTAGACATACTTCTATTATAGTGTTGGTAGCAATAATAGCTCCTCAGGACGTGGAGTTAAAGCAAATATATGTGAAGATTGTCTTCCTTCATGGAGAGTTGGAGGAAGAGATATACATGACACATCCTGATGGTTTTCATATTCCTGGTGAGGAAGGATGTGTCTACAAGTTGAAGAAGTCATTATTTGGGCTTAAGTAGTTTTCTTATAATGGTATAAGAGATTTGACAGTTGTATAGTCAAATTGGTCTATGAAATGAGTCCTTATGATTTTTTTGTTTACATTATCATGGTGGAGGAGGACTTAAAAATTTACTTGGTGATTTATGTGGATGACATGCTTATAGCTGCAACGAAGATATATAATATTTAAAATCTAAAATAGTTGCTGTTGAGAATCGATACCCGACTCCATCATCACGGATCTTCAACGAGCTCATAACTTAGTCATTTGAATCAAGACACCATCAATTGTTTACCTGGTTCACAGTGTTAAAACCGCTACATCCGGTTAGGATCTTGCGATCCCCAAGTTGGATTGAGGCCACCGGAAACCACCTCCGGCGTGGTATGTACAAATCACCACTAACCGCAAAGCCACACTCTGGCTTGCTCACAAGGAAAGAAGAAGAGAAGAAGAAGAAAGTTAAAACAGAGAACACAACCCTAGAATACAAGATGAATCACTTTGCTCTCTCTCACGCTAAGGCTCTCT
>OVAN01007131.1:0-20150 GCA_900406275.1 Anastatica hierochuntica | reverse complement strand
CCATTTCCATCCATCTCCGTTGTCTAAGGTTCAACTCTGGTTGAGTGAAGACGTACTTCAGACTCTTATGATCAGTGAAGACTTGGACCTTCTCACCGTAAAGATAAGATCTCCAAATCTTCAAGGCAAACACTACTGCAGTCATCTCCAAGTCATGCGTTGGATAGTTTCCCTCATGTTTCCTCAACTGTCTTGATGCATAAGCTATCACTTTTCCTTCCTGCATCAATACACAACCCATTCTAGTTCGTGATGCATATGTGTACACCACATAAGGTACCTCTGGTCTCGGCAACTCAAGAATCGGAGCACTTGTAAGCATATCCTTTAGGCTACACAAACACTTCTAACAATATTCTGACGAGGTAAAGGGGACGTCTTTCCCAGTCAGTCTAGTCATTGGTTGAGCCATGCTTGCAAAACCCTTCACAAACCTTTTGTAGTATCCTGCCAACCCAAGGAAACTCCTTATTTCTGAGGCATTTCGTGGCCTTGGCCATTCTGCAATTGCCTTGATCTTTTCAGGGTCCACAAATACTCCTTTATCTGAATCAACATGGCCTAGGAATCCAATTTCCCTTTGCCAGAAACTGCACTTGCTCAGCTTAGCAAACAACTTATGTTCCCGTAGTCTTTTCATCACATTTCCCAGATGGTCCTCATGCTCTTCTCGAGTCTTCGAGTAAACCAATATGTCATCTATGAAGATGATCACCGACTCATCCAAATAATCTCTGAAGACAGTGTTCATCAGCTTCATGAATGTCCCAAGAGCATTTGTTAAACCGAAAGGCATCACCACAAACTCATAGTGCCTATACCTTGTCCGAAAGGCCGTCTTTGGAACATCCGATTCTGCTATCGAAATTTGATGATATCTAGAGGCCAATTCAATCTTTGAGAACCAAGTATCACCTCTGAGTTGGTCCAACAACTCATCAATCCGAGGCAGAGGGTACTTGTTCTTCACTGTCACTCTGTTCAATCCTCGGTAATCAATGCATAGCCTGAAGCTACCATCTTTCTTTTTCACAAACAATACCGGTGCACCCCAAGGTGAACTGCTTGGCTTGATGAATCCCTTTTCCAGCAGCTCACTCAACTGCTTTTTCAGCTCAGTCATCTCTGCTGGAGCCATTCGGTATGGTGCCTTAGAGATTGGAGCTGTTCCAGGTTCCTGTTCAATAGTAAAGGGGTCCGACCTTCCTGGTGGTAAACTAGACAATGACTGGAACACATCCTCAAAGTCCTTTACCACTGGAATGTCTTTCAGTTCAGCACCTGGACCAATTTCCGCAGCAGTGATTGTGGCTAAGTAAGCTTCACAACCCTTTTATCATTTTCCTGTTTCCCTGGCTGCCCCAACTTAGGACAATGTGTCTTGAAGTGACCAGCTTCTCCACAACTGTAGCAAGTCTTAGTTGCCACATTCATTGCTTGATCCTTAACCCTCTGATCCGGTTCTGGACAATCTCTGACCTTATGGTCCGTACTGCCACAGTGATGGCAAGCTCCAATAGCATATCGACACACCCCTCCATGATTATTTTTACAAGTGGGACACGGACTACGTCCTGCATTTCCCTTGCTAGGATCAGCAGCTTGGCTCTGCTGAAACTTCCTTTTATTTCCAGAAGCATTCCCACTTTGATTCTTATTACCGAACCCAGTCTGTAACTTGTTCTCCTTTTTAATCCCATTTTACAACAGAGCTGCTTTCTCCACCAGTTCAGAAACTGAAGCATAGTTTCGAACTAAGAAACGGTTGCGAAGATCGATTCTTAACCCACACATAAACCTTTTGACTTGAACTTTTTCATCCCGAAGTTTTTTTCCACCATAGATCTTGAGACTGTTGAACTAAGTCTCATATTGCCTCACAGTCATGCTACCTTGTTCTAAATCCAGGAACTCAGCTTCCAGCTTATCAAAAGCTTTTGGTGGAAAGTACTTGGATCGGAAGAGTTCATTGAATGTCTCCCAAGTACAGTTCCGATACTCCCTCTTAGCTGCAAGACCCTTCCACCAGGTATGAGCATCACCTTCCAGATAATGGACTGCTATGTACTTCTTATAAGTCTCTGGGGAACGAATGGAGTTTAAGTTCCTTTCCAGCCTATCAGCCCCTTCATCTGCCTCAATAACATTCGCACCTCTAACAAAGAACTTTGTTCCCAGTCTCTGCATATGATTCATCACCTTAAGGTAGGATGGAATCCTCGGTTCTGGAGCATCCTCCACATTCACCATAGCAGTCTCATTAGCAACAGGCACTGCAACAGGTGGCGGTGCCATAAGCGCAAATGCAGCAGCCGACAGCCTTTCCAGCACTTGAGCAAGCATCATCAGCATAACTTACAAACCCACAGGGTTAGTGTTAGCCGCATCCCCCACTGCAGTCCTCACATTTCCCGCAACAGGATCTGCAGCAGCATCAAATCCAGCCTGATTCATTGGTGGATCAGTTCCCAGTCCAGTCCCAGTCTCAGTACCAACTGTTGAATAGGTTCAGTGTCCACTTCTTCGACTTCCCATACCGACACTTCAAAAACCTCTACTTTAAGACCTTCAATCATCGTCAAAATTCGTAACTCTCTATTAGGAGAAGCATGTGAAGAAGACCACTTGCTATCACAGTGAAAACATAGTCCTAACCTTTGTTTCTCTTTCAACTCTTCAGGAGAAAGTTTCAGCTTAGGTCTCGCTAGATTCCTCGCAGGAACAGGCTGCTGAGGCACTGCAGAAAAGGTTCTGCTAGGAGTAAAAGTCTGATGTTCGCGTGGAGAAGAATAAGAAGATGTTCGAGGATACTTGCGTCCTTTACTTTTGTGTTCACCCAACATCCTACAGAATTCACTGGATTCCATTCGTGTTACTGCGGCTTTATGTTCTTCCAATGTAACAGGAGCTTCCAACATAATGACTTCCTGAAACTCCAACCGTAAGCCATTGTAAAAAACATCAATCAAATTCCCTTCATCCAGCCCTGGAACCACAAAAACAAGCTCCTCAAACTCATTAATATACTCCTGAATAGATCCAATTTGCTTAATGCAAAACAACCTTTTCCCAGGCCCTTCCTCAACTGTTGTGCTAAAACGAGTGACCAAGCGTTGTTTGAACTGAGTCCAGCTAATGAAACCCCCATTGTCCATAACATTATTAAACCAAGTCAAAGCAGGATCCTCTAGACTTAGAGAGACAAGTTCTAGCTTTTGTTCATCATCATATCGACCCATCCTGAAAAACCTCTCAGCACGAGAAATCCAACTGAAAGGACGAACTCCCAAGAACAGTGACATCTCTATTTTTCTGAGTAAGTTGTCCCGATTCTCCAAAACCGCCGGAATCGAAGGACGATTAGATTGATCTTGTCGTGATGATGCCGATCGTAACAGATGAGATTGATCAGCTGACGTAGAAGCAACCCCTTTGCCCTTATCATGTTGATTCATTGTATTGATACCTAGATTTGTAAAAAGGATACTCATATTGTTTTCCAATGAATCAAAATGAAGATCAACGTTATTTAAGCATTTTTCGATCGTAAAAAAACGGATTTCAAAGGTTTTTGCAGCATCGGAAAGCTTCTTCCACCCATTACGCATTTCAGCCATCTCCGATGTGATTTCCTGCATAGCACCCTGGATCTCGCTCACTTCCACGCTAGATTCATCCTGGTTCAACAAATTTCTGGTGATCAGAGCCATGGTCAAGTGATCGGCTTCTCACCTGCACCAATTTGTTATGTTCAGACTTGTAAAACCTCTCTAAAACCTCAAACAATCCATAGAGATATTAAGATGCACTTTGATAAATAATATAATCCGATCTACAAGATGAAAAACGAATTACAAAATGATATTTGAGTTTGAGAACCCTTCTCTCACTCACAAGATATCACCGATCAACTCTCAGGGAATGATCAACCAAGACCCAGTCTGTTTCCCAACAAAATGCATAAGACAAAGAAATGTAAATGGAAACGTTAATAAAGAGATCCAACGACAAAGCTGCTTTCTCGCTCAGAGGTTCTTCATTTGGGCCTGATTCTCTTTATTCATTTCTGATCCAACTTCAATATCTCCCGAGGGCCCAACTCCCTGCTCTGCTTCGTTACTCTGCTTTCTCTTCATGTGATACACACGCAACGGCATATCAGAAACTTACACTTTGTTTATAAGTCTTAGTAGTAGAAGCAGCAACTAACTGTAAGAGGAATGAAAGAAGGAGAGAAAGAGAAGAGGATAGAAGTTTGTCGGATCACAGAGAGAGAGAGAGAGAGAGAGAGAGAGAGAGAGCAATCTGGGAATCATAGAGAGAAGAAAGTGTGTGAGAGAAAGAAAAGAACATGGTAGAGTAGAGCTAGAGGGAGAGCCACGAGAACTTACCGCGATGGAGAGAAGGTTCGCGACAATGGTCAAGAAGAAGCACCTTGGTGGAGAGAACGGAACTGAATTCGATGCAGAGGAGTACAATGGAAATTGTGAAGAAGAACATATGGAACGTGAAGAGGGAGAAGCAGCAAGCAAAGACGTGATTGAGATGAAGTAGGAAATAGAGCTTATCTGAGAGAAGGAAGGAAAAATATATTGGAAAGGAGGAAAAAGAACAACGACTGCTTCTTTCTCGGTCATAATTGATATCGATTGTTTTGACTATCGAGGATCAATTATCTGTGTCATGGTTTTTGTGAGTGTTCTGTTTGTTAGTACTGAGAACAATATTACCAAAACAATGCAATTAGGCAGTATAGCGATTCATACAAATTAGTGATAACCAACATGGACAAATAAATGTAAAACTATAAGTTATAACAACATGGTATTCATTACGCTCAAAAAAATAAACAAAGCCAATGCAAGCACCGAATGCAATCATACACGCAAATGATACACACTATATTATATTGTCTCCATATAAAAAATACTATACACCCAAAACCCCCCGGTAAATACTGAAATCAAGAACAACAATCATAAATAAAAAAAATCATAAAACACCATTGATCATGAGAAAATACATTTTACATGGAACACACGTAGTCAAATACAAACCATATTCAATAATCTTTCACCAAATCACTAATAACCTTTTACTGGTATATATTGTCGAATATATATGTTTATATATATATATATATAAAAAGTAGTACGTATATAAATTGTCGTTTTAATATTTACAACATATAACTATGCTATTTCACCAAAATTCATCTCATAATTATAATCTAACGTTTATACAAATTATCCGCGCGTATCATTTTTAAAAGGAACTAATTAAACCATTCTAAACAATCTACATAAGCAATTTATTTAAAAAATCCAATATAATAAAGGTTAACAACTACTAATTATTTATTTTTGTGGTCATTTTTACAATGTTGAAGGGTCATTAAAATATTTGTTTATATTTTAAAATTTTATAAAGTTTGATGGTTGTGTGCATAAAGCACAAAACTTAAAAAATATCAAGCCTAGAAATTCTTGGACAATACACCTACCTGTAGCGCGTAATTAATCATAACATTATGGGTGTGATTGATAGAATTTAGAGGAAGTGAGAGTAAATAAAAATAGAAGAAATGAGTAGAAAAGTAAACAGAAAATGAGCGTTAACTATTTAAGTCCAATAAAAGTGTGAGTTAAATTTTTCTCTAAAAGTAGGTAACTGAAAGGTATAACTTTCTTTTTTATTTTTTTATTTTCATCTGATTGGTGAACAACTAGAGAAAATAGGTATTAATAGCTTTTCCCCCTATATTTAAGCTACATATGTCAACCAGTCAGACCCTAAATGAAAAAGATTATTTGAACAATTTTAACTGCCCATATAAGCCATTCCAAACATCTCGAAAAGTTGCTATGTCATCCCTCAATTTTCTTTTAAATAAGCCTTACTTACAAACGTCTTCCATTTGGTCAACAAGATAATTGATTTTTCTATGGTCAACTATGTAAACATCGGGAAGGTGGGATCGGTTAGAACCATTAATTTTGATTTTGGTAGAAAATAGGATATTCAGTTCAGTATCGATTCCGCGTCTTTCATATCAAAACATTATTCGGTTTGGAACCAATTCCGGTTTGTAATTATCGATTCTGGTTCGTTTCCGTCTCCGGATCTTTTCATTCCAACATTTAAGATCTATTATGTTCTTCGCCTAGAACCGAAACCAGAACCAAAACTTGAATGCTTTTGTCAATGAAGCTAATCAAGTGAATGAAGAGAAGCCTCCACTGCAAGTTTTTCCAAGGTGTAATTCAGATAACACCAAGTTCATTCCTGTCACTTTAGTAAGGGTCTCTAAGTATTTTTGCATAGCAGTGACTCTCAATGTTTGTTGCTCACGGGTCAACAAATATTTTATATATGTTATAAAATAATATATAACGTTAATTATAAGAAGACAGTAATATATTGATCTGCGATCGATCATGCTCGATCCAAAAAACTCAGTTACTCAAAGGTAATTCGGTCTACTGCCTAGGTCGGGTCTCAAGATATTGATTATGTTATAAAAATAAAAATTTAAATATGTCTATAGATTTTAAAAATTTATGTCTAACAATAAGAAAATAATAAAACAAAGCGATAAATATGAATATTTCTACAAAAACTTAAAAATTATGAAAATGATGTATCACCTCATCATGTGATACATCATCACCATTTTCAGTGTCATCATTCTCCGCTGATTCAGTAGACTGACGAGTAACAATTGCTAGATGATTGCCAGTAAAGACATTTGCAACACCGGGACTAGCTCCAACATTCAGCTTATCACTCAATCTAAATTCACCGAAATTACCATCATGTGAGCATCTTCTCTCACGTCTTGAAACAATAATCAGACTTATTTTGACCTCTTTCAATACCTTTACATTCAAATAACTTCTTCGTTGCTGGGAATCAAAGGATGTAAGGTAGAGATAGACATCATCATCATCAAGAATACTTATTTGTTTACAAGGCCGCACCACTAATGGAATAAAACTCAGTCGCAACCGCGTCTTAGATTCATCTGCTCCAACCTTCTTGCATATCCTGCCCACTAACTCTACATAAGTTATGTCGGCCATAGATGATGCCTTAAACGATATACCATACGATTCTTCGCTATTTTCTGGATGCCATTCAAAGCCACCTTCTGACTTCGTATAATATCCTCAATAATCAAAATATATGTTTATGGAAGGACTACCCATTGTCTCCTGCAAATTAATAAAAACAACATCAGTGCTCTCAGCTCTACATAGGGTTTTCAAAGTATTACCAGGTTTGACAATTTTGTTACACGTAAATAGATATTTCATACCAAGTTTTTCCATGTTTGACATATTTGGTTACAGATCATTAGATATTTCTTACCAAGTTTTTCTAGGTTTGACATATTTGGTTAGAGGTCAATAGATTATTCTTACCAAGTTTTTTTCAGGTTTCACATATTTGGTTACACGTCAATAGATATTTCTTACCAAGTTTTACCTTGTTTACAAGTTCTCACGTATCCAAGTTTCACTAGTTCTCTCCAAGTTTCACTAAACACAAACCTTAATTTACATATGATTCATACGATTTAACCGCATTCACCAACTTTACTTTCCAATTCAACTTGTTATTCGAACTAAACACCAAGCCCAATTTATCCGCTCCATTGATTCGATTTTAAAGCTCACATTCCACAAATCGATTTTCTTTTTTTCACTCTAATGAAGCTCAAATTCACTCAATTAACTTATATATACCTAATAGAACACGAACTAACCTTGATTTACAAGCTTGGACTTCAATGGCAGAGGAATGGATGCAAGATTTTCGATTTTAGTAGGATTTAATATTTGAAGCTAAGCTTCAATGGTGGATGGAGGTCATCATCGTCGAGAAAGAAGAGAGAGAGGGATGATGATTGGATGATTTTGGGGTGATTTTATTGCTTGTTTTTTCCATTTTATTATTTGTTTGTAGTAAAATATGAAGGGCAATATTGGATTTGCACAAATTTAGTAAGAATAAGGAGTAGGATAGATTAAGTGAGAGTATGAGAGATCACTTTTTACTCATTAAGAGTATTCTAGATTATGACCCGATATCTAATCGACGAAAAAGCTTTTTACTCGAACATTTCATTCTGCTTGAACATGCATAACGAGTCGGAGAGAGCGTCATTGGCAAAACATATGGCTAATGAAGACGATCACTTTTAGGTTTAAACAAACTAAATCTACTCTCTTCCTTTCTCTTTCTCTCGGCCTACTCACCTTCAGGTTGTAATAAGTTAATTGGAACTCTAAACCCGCTTATTCTCCAATTTTTACCCGCCCGGTTTGGGTTTGTCCTAGCTTTATGAACATATCAATTTTATACAACAAACAAAAATCCACGCATATGACTAATTTGTAAAATTAATTCTAAAAACATGCGCATATGACTAATTTGTAAGACTAAATCTATGTGACAATTAAAGAAAGCATCACACCTATGGCTAATTTGTTAGCTATATTATTTGATCTTAGACCCTTTTACCGTGCTTTATCTTAGTTTATATAATTAGTAGTTGATCTTAAGTCCTTGAAAAGAATGAGGTTCCCAATATATCTAACATTTTATTTTCCTTTTTATTTTTCATTTGTTAATTGATTCATCATATTTGCAACAATAAATATTTTCATGGAGTTGTCTGCCGGCTTCGCTTGCTTTCGCGACTGATGTTTGACCGGTGGTAACTAAAGGAGAAACTCAAAGGGCATTAATAAAGAGGAATCAAGATTCAATTAAACCACTTGCACTCAAAGTTCACAACGAACACTCACATCATTTCCATAAATCATCCTTTCAGATTTGTTATTAACTTATGTTTGGTGTCACAAATAAAGAGATTAGTTGTTTAACTGAATTTATTATCTTTTTACCAGCCGATGTTGGGTGAGTTGGGGCAGGCGTGTAAAAGCCTCTCTCACAGTAGCTTACATGCTAAATTCTTTTTTCACTCTTTTTTTAATTCACAACCTCAAATGATGTGTTAAGTCTCTATTATTCAACCAATAAGCTTTCAAATCTCGAAGAGATTTATACAAGGAACAAGTCTTACCATCTCTTTCAATTAGAATATTTATGTATTGGTATCAGAAAAAGCTTAGAATTCAAAGCTCCGACCTCTGCTCTAACGAAAGTATCAACAAACCAAAGATCCACTTGAGTATTGCAATTGTAACTTATTTAGACCTAACAAACAAATTATGTAAAATGGTTAGAAAGCCAAAACAATAACTGAAACATAAAAATCCGCGCGTAGCGCGGATCAAAGACCTAGTCTAACTAATTAAAAAGAGATAATGGAGGCATTTGAAGGTAGCCACATCATCTGTTTACAAAATTCTAAGAGAGTAACACGTGAGCAACATATTTACTCTAAAAACTCTTTGCCTAGAAAAAGCTACTCACAAATCATGGACCTTCTAAGTAGTAACTACCTTCCAATTTTTTCAAACGCCCACTAAAGACCAACAAAGATGCAGCTTCTCCTCCCCCGACCCCACGAAGACCAATTCGTCTTCCTCTATCTTTCGTAACCTAAATCCCCATTACACAACTTCCATTAAACCATCGTCTCTTCACAATCTCACTTCTATAAATGCCTTCCCTATCTTATAAAGTCGCTCGCATTATCAATTGAAAAGGATATCATCGATCCCTTTCCGTGAACCAATATTTCCCAAAATCTTCTTTCATGGTTCATCTCCCTTCCGTCTCTTCCCCTCTTGAAACGAGCCCTAACTTTTCATCTTTCTGTAAATTGAACCACATAATTCCGTTCTCTCCCACCCTTTTCCCAAGAACGAACCCACAAACTCATCGTAAGACTCCGCCACAATGTCATCATAAGCATCCCATACTCGAGAACCCACCTTCCCGATGTCGCAAAAAAAACTGAAGCTCAACTGTGAAAAACTCATGGCCAATGTCAAAAGCATGGCGGTGAAGGCCATAAGTGACAGAGCGAGTGATGCTACCATCGATCCCAAGAATGGGTGCATGGTCTCGAAAGAAACAAGGATATCTAAGGATCAAAAGCTCAAATACTCTTAATAGCAAAACGAAGAGCTAAAACACTCCTCTATAAAATAGAAATATTAGAATTTAAAAAAAAACGAAATAAATGGTAAATTACGAAAAAACATGAAAAAGTTAGTTAAATTACATACCCAACCACAAATAGTTGGATTGTTTGGATCCATACCCGGATCCGATGGATATCTTATTAATTTTTATATATCTTCTCAAGAAAACGCACTAAAAAAACAGAATTCTTTTTCAAAACAATACCATCGACCGTTTTCTTTCTTCCTCTGAATCCAACAAGAAACAAAGTAGAACTTGGAGAGATTAGCAACTTTTGGTAAGTATAATATCTATATAGTTGTTTGCATGCTTTGATTTCGAGAATTTGAGTTCGGATTTGGGGTTTAAACGATTGAAAATCTAATTTAGGGTTTGGGTTTTTAAAGTTGAAGGTTTGTGGTAATGGCGCGAACGAAGAACGCAAATGTTGCTCATGAACCGAGCGAGGAATCGACAGAGGATGTGACAAAGTCGACGAAAGAGGAAGAGAATTCTGAAGCGAGAGAGGAAGAGCAATCAGATTCGGGTTCCGATGAGGAAGAAACCGAAACACAACCGGACCCAACACAACCCGATGAAGTAATAAGTGTTTAAATTTTGGAAGGAGTAAGAAAGATTTAGCATAACTATGTTGGTGCTGTGAATTTGAGATTTTGTAATAAAAGGTGAAACTTGGTAAGATTTGGTGGAACTTTGTTAATGGCAGGAATCAGAGGAAGAATCAGATGGAGAATTGGAGCCGCCACAACCGTTGGACATGTATTTCAATAGAAGCGAATATACGAAGACGGTGAAACTCTCGGTAAAGTGTAATATTACTAAGACGGTGAGGACAATAGAAAAGGTTTTATACAAACTTGGGGAGATGGCGTGGTTCTATGATCATCCCTAGTTCAAGCACATATTCCATATGGGTAAGAGGATAAGCCATAAATGAATGGGTGTATGGATGGGTATGTGGATGCATCTTCTAAGGAAAGTTTCTTTAGAAAAGAAGAAGGGACTTTGGTTTGTCGTAAACGATGTTCTAATCCGCTATTCTATTAGGGAACATGCTTTGCTATCGGGATATGACTGCCATGAGTTCCCAGTCGATTATGAAATGAAGGGCGGCTTGTCTTTTGTTGAAAAGAAATTTCCTATGGGGTTGAAAATCTCGTATGAATCGGTGGTCAAGAAGATGGAGACAATGAAGGGGAAGTTACATGGTGATCGGTTGAGGATGTCAGTGCTGTATTTCTTGTCAAGCATCATCAAAGGGAATAAGAAGACGGTAGAGAATGCATCGGCTGTGGAGACTTTCTTTTTGAGAGCGATTGACGACTTAGAGATGTGCAAGACATTTCCGTGGGGACGTTTGTCATTTGATTACACTATAAGTGATATTATGCATTTGATGGACCGGTGTGGAGGAAATGCACAGAATTGGGTATTTCCCAGCTTCAGTGTACCTTTGGAGGTAACTACTAGTTACTGTCGTTGCATTTTAGATATGTCTAAATTGATGAATTATATGTCATACTTGGTATGACTTAGAAAAGATTGAACTGAAGTGTGTGAATTAAATGTCGGACTTGGAAAAACTAGGAAAAATTTAAAGAACAAAATTGTGAATTATATGTGATACTTGGTACGACTTAGAAATTATTGAATTGAAGTGTGTGAATTAAATATCAGACTTGGAAAAACTAGGATAAATTTAAAGAATAGAATTGTGAATTTGATGTCATACTTGGTAAGATTTAGAAAATATTGCTAGAATTATATGCCTCATTTGGTAAACTTGGCTTAATTTTGTAAATTGTGTTGTGTTATCTTGTAAATTCTAGCGTTTGAGGCTATTCCTCTTTTGAAGAAGCATTTTCGGGAGGATGTGAGTGGTGCGGATAATGAGTGTCCGCGGATGTGCAAGATGAAATATAAAAGTAGTGTGAAGAGAGGTTTTTCCATTGCGGAAATAAACGAGAAGCTTGGCACAACCAAGGTGAGTAATCTCATTACCTTATGTATATTTGGATATTTGGAGTGGTCTTACAATGCTTGTGCTTTCTAACCTCAGGAAATTCAGAGTATTTTCGTTGCATCTCCTCGCGAGGAAGAGCTTCTAAATGAAGTTATGGATGTTGACAAAGGTTGTAATGATGACGTTGATTGGGTTGCAGACCTTTGGACAAAGATTATAACCATTAAGAAGAAGCCAATATTCTTTGAAAGGCTTTTCAAACACGATGTGGCTGCTCGTGCGGGTGAATCATCATCACATCTTGCAATTAAAGCTCCTGCGGGTGAGACTCCTGCGCTTCAGGCTGCGGTCTAGACTCATGCGGATGGGAATTCTTTGAAGGATGCATTACTTGAGATGGAAGGCCGTTTGGTGAAATAAATTAAAGAAAGTGAGGATAAATTGGGTTCAAAGTTAGAAGACATGGATGGTAGACTGAAAGTTGTCGAATCTTGTGTGAAAATTTGAGAGATGGTTATGGTTATGGTTATGGTAAAGAAGGTGATGGTTATGAAAGTTATGGTGATGTAGGTGGCCATGAGAAAGAAGAAGGTGAGAAAAAAGTAGGTGAGAAAGAAGGTGAGAAAGAAGGTGAGATTGAGGGTGAGAAAGAAGGTGGGACTGAGATGGTTGAGGATAAGGAAGACGAGAAAGAAGAAGAGAAACAAGAAGGTGAGAAAGAAGGTTAGATTGAGGGTGAGAATGAAGGTGGGAATAAGATGGTTTAGGATAAAGAAGAGGAGAAACAATAAGGTGAGAAAGAAGGTGAGATTGAGGGTGAAAAAGAAGTTGGAACTGAAATGGTTGAGGAGGGGCAGGGAGTTGAGAAAGGAAGTCGCAGAAAAGAAGGTACTATGTCATTTTGTGCTTATTTTTGCTTAGCAATGGTTATCAGACTTGGTAAAACTTTGATGAACTATTTATTTTTGTTTATTTCAAGTTCAAGACAAAGGAAGGGGAGAAAAAGCATTGATCCCATACAAGAGAAGAGAGAAACCAAAAAGGATAGAAGAACAAAGCAAAGCGATAGCCCCTCCACCAAAGAGGTTCAAGATTGGAAAAAGCAAAGCGGAAGCCTCTCTACCAAAGAGGTTAAAGCGGAGCCCTTATATGACGAGGATGAGAACTAGTAAGGATTCAACTAAGGAGGATCCACCACAAGAGTAAGTGAGACTTTGAAAAAACTATGTTGCTTTGGTTTGTTTTCTGTTTGTCAGACTCGGCGAAACTTTGTAAGACTATGCTACTTTGGTTTGTTTTCTGTTTGTAAAATTTGCTGGAACTTATTATTAGCTTCTGCTTGTTTTTGTTTGTCAGACTTGTTGAAACTTTGTAAGATTTTGTTCTTTTAGCTTGTTCTGGCTTATTTATCCTCATTTCTATATTTCAAGTTCAAGAACAATATTATTTGGATAATGTCTGCATAATTAGATGCAAAATTTTAAACTAGATAATGTCTTAACACTATCTTCTTACAACAATAACAATGCTCCTACAACAAGTATTTTCCTACAACAACCCCGAGAGTACAAACACATAAACATATGAGGTATCTCATATCATTCTTTGGTCCTTCCCTAGCCTCCAGCTTCCGGATTTCCATCTTTAGAGAACTAACTTCTTCTTTAAGCACATTAACTTGATAATCCAATCAAGTTACCTCATCCAACAATGCCTCGTCCACCCATTTAAACACATGGTTATCGTTCATGAGCTAAGTTACAGAGACAATATTAACAAATATTAGTTCACACAGAAAAGTTCACACAGATTAGTTCACACATATAATTCACAATTCTACCCTAGTATTCCCAAGTCTAACATTTAATTAAAAAGTTCAATTCACAAACCAAATCTGAATAGGTTGAAGTGAGGAAGTTACCCTTCGGTCGGAGGCATGGACACAATGAAAATAACGACGGTAAGGGTTGATATTGGATCTTGAGATCCTCTCGATAATAGACTCCCCACACCAACACCGATTGGGTATACCCGGGATTCGAACCTTTCTTCGCCCACACCGCCACCACTCGAGCTTGACGCGGATGCTCCGGAGATGTTACTCATACTATCGAAGGAGATCGAGAGATTTGGAATTCGAAAGAGAGAGGAAATCGAGAGAGAGAGATCGAGAGAGAGACGAGGTCGAGAGAGAGAGATAGAGAGAGATAGAGAGAGAGAGAGAGAGATGAGGTCAAGAGAGAGAGAGAGAGAGAGAGAGATGGATTGGATTTAGAGATTTTGGGTTTTGAAATTAGGGGGAATTTAAATTTTTTAGGTTGTTTTTGGTTTCGAAATTAGGGGGAAATTAAAAAATTGAAAAAAACATAATAAGACAAAAAAAATGAAAAAACGGCGCAAGTTTTGCCAAAGTTTCAAGTTTTACTGTTTTTGTCAAGTTTTACTTTTCAAAAGTCTACATTTTTTTCGGTTTTACCATACTTTAACATAACTAATGTTAGTTTTACCAAAGATTATATGTTACTTAGGTACATACAAAATATACCATGCAAAAATATATGTAAAAAGGTTAATTTTTTGAATTTTCGTAATATTCTATAATCATTGGAAGAAATATATCATAAAACCATATATTGTTTCATGTCTAGTGTATAATGTGACGGAAAATTAAATTTCAATTTTTCTTTTTTTTTTTGTTTAAACAAATCTACCTTAAACTAGTTGCTGCATATTTGTATTTCGCCAATTCATTTATTTTTATAACTTACTATTCATTTATATTAGGATTATTTTTAAACAATTTGTTAATTATTCGATCAACTTTAACATTTAATCAAAAAAGATTGTTGGTAAATGCAAACATGTTTTAACAAATCATACCCCACACACGTTGTGTTTGAAAAAAATGCAAAGTCTAATCGAAGTCGATCACTACATAGTTTTTACCAAATCTGGCCAATTCATACGTTTTACCAAATCCGACCAAATAAGACGAACACAGAAACGGAAAAATCCAAGTTTTAGCCTTCTTCTTGAGGTCCACACTCGAAATTGCTTGCCAAGTTCCTATTTGAAACCAACTTGTTCCTCCTACGACGTTCGCCAACCAAAGGGAACCTATTTTCTTGACGTCTCCCCTTTCTCTTCTTGTATTTTGGTGGAAACGAGAACAACATTTTAATATCCTCCGAAATGTCCCAATGGTCGGAATTCGGAACTGGGGAAACTGTCATCGAATACATCATACACCAATGGTCGACCATGTAATAAGGCGAGACCAAATCATACAAATTCTCCAAATCCGTTGGCCTAATATCTTGCTTCAAGTATATATAAGTCGTGGCTATTGCATGGACACACGAGTACTTGTTTATATCAAAACGCTTGCAAGCACAACTTTTATGTTTCAAATCCACCGCATATGTCTTTCGGTCGCGTTCGACCACACTGTATTCAAGCTCGAAAGCGTTTAGCTCCACCTCTGGTAGTTTACATGCTTCCTCACATCGACCATGCAATAAATTCTCCACATCGGGAACCAATTTTCACGTGAGCGGTACTTCACTAGCATCTTTCCTATGCTAGTTAAACCATTCCACGATTTTTCCAAGAATTGCATCAATCAAATGTAGTAAAGAGTACTTCCTTTTGTTCACAAATATTTCGTTCAAGCTGTCTGCAGAATTGGTCGTGTTTATGTTGTACCTTTCGCCGGGAAAATAACACCTACCCCATTTTTTCTCTTCCATATTACTATCAAGATATGCAGCCATCGTAGGATGCCTACTCGTAAATTCAGGATATTCTTTCAAGATCTCAACCTCTGTATAAATGNTGTGATAGATGATATAGATAATAGCCGTGTTGAGAGCTCGGGTACACCTCGGCAACTGCCTTAATGAGACTTGCGTTTCTATCAGAAGTAAACACCAACTCAGAACTATCGGTATAACAAAATTAAGCGTCTCGATAAACCACCTCCAACTAGCATCGTTTTCACCATCAACTATAGCAAAACNAAAAGCAACCGGATAAATGTGACGGTTCGGATCTTGAGCCGTGGCAAAAATTAGAGTACCACCATGCACTGATTTAAGAAAGGTTGCATCCACGATGATCACTTTCCTCATCGCTTAAAACCCTTGTATGGAAGCTCCCAAAGCAATAAAGAGAAATTTGAACCTCTTGTCATCATCCAATAACACGCTTGTTTTCGTACTAGGATTTACCTTCTCTAGCATATGCAAGTAAGAATACACATTCTTATAACCTTCTTCTGGAGTACCATGTACCGCATAAACAACTTTCTTCTTTCCTTTTAGTGTAGTAGAGTAGGACACTTCCACCCCAACTTTTCCTTGGAAAAAACCAATGAGAATTTTAGGAGTTGGTGTCTCGAATATACCCGGATAATCTTCCTTCAAGATATATGTAACTAATCCCGGTGTGCCTCTCTTTTTCTTGAGTGTGCTTGAACTTGTCCTCGAGCATGTATGCATTTTGTTGTATGTCCTAACAAAGATACGAAAGGAATCCTTCACCTTTGTAACTCGCAAAGACCATTTACACCCTTTTCTGGTTCTGAACATTTCACCACGTACCGATTCTTATTTGAATTGAGTAAAACCGTTCTAAAACATTTTTGATGCATCGCTCTCTCAAATAAATCTTTTACTGCTTCTTTACTCTAGAATTCTCTCCCATTTTCAAAATTCAAACCATCTTCCCATGCCTCTACAGACTAACTTACTTCAGCAACCCGTGGCAGCTCAACATATTCACAAATACCACCATCTTCCATCCCATTATCGAAAACGTTGTCCACAACGTTATCAACATAATCTTTACCAAAACTACTATCCACCTCATCATGTGATACATCATCACCATTTTCAGTGTCATCATTCTCCGCTGATTCAGTAGACTGACGAGTAACAATTGCTAGATGATTGCCAGTAAAGACACTTGCAACACCAGGACTAGCTCCAACATTCAACTAATCACTCAATCTAAATTCACCGTAATTACCATCATGTGAGTTTCTTCTCTCACGTCTTGAAACAGTAATCAGACTTATTTTGACCTCTTTCAATACCTCTACATTCAAATAACTTCTTCGGTGCTCGGAATCAAAGGAAGTAAGGTAGAGATAGACATCATCATCATCAAGAATACTTATTTGTTTACGAGGCCGCACCACCAATGGAATAAAACTCAGTCGCAGTCGCGTCTTAGATTCATCTGCTCCAACCTTCTTGCATATCCTACCCACTAACTCTACATAAGTTATGTCGGCCATAGATGATGCCTTAAACGATATACCATACGATTCTTCGCTATTTTCTAGATGCCATTCAAAGCCACCTTCTCACTTCGTATAATCTCCTCCATAATCAAAATATATGTTTATGGAAGGACTACCCATTGTCTCCTGCAAATTAATAATGACAACATCAGTGCTCTCAGCTCTACATAGGTTTTTCAAAGTATTACTAGGTTTGACAATTTTATTATAGGTCAATAGATATTTCATACCAAGTTTTTCCATGGTTGACATATTTGGTTACAGATCATTAGATATTTCTTACCAATTTTTCTAGGTTTGACATATTTGGTTAGAGGTCAATAGATTATTCTTACCAATTTTTTTTAGGTTTCACATATTTGGTTACACGTCAATAGATATTTCTTACCAAGTTTTACCTTGTTTACAAGTTCTCACCTATCCAAGTTTCACTAGTTCTCTCCAAGTTTCACTAAACACAAACCTTGATTTACATATGATTCATACGATTTAACTGCATTCACCAACTTTACTTTCCAATTCAACTTGCTATTCGAACTAAACACCAAGTCCAATTTATCCGCTCCATTCATTCCGATTTTAAAGCTCACATTGCGCAAATCGATTTTTTTTTTTTCACTCAAATGAAGCTCAAATTCACTCAATTAACTTATATATACCTAATAGAACACAAACCAACCTTGATTTACAAGCTTGGACTTCAATGGCGGAGGAATGGATGCAAGATTTTCGATTTTAGTAGGATTTAAAATTTGAAGCTAAGCTTCAATGGTGGATGGAGGTCGTCGTCGTCGAGGAAGAAGAGAGAGAGGGATGATGATTGAATTATTTTGGAGTGATTTTATTGGTTGTTTTTTTCCATTTTATTATTTTTTTGTATTAAAATATGAAGGGCAATATTGGATTTGCACAAACTTAGTAAGAGTGAGGAGTATGATAGATTAAGTGAGAGTATGAGAGATCACTTTTTACTCATTAAGAGTAATCTAGATTAAGACCCAATATCTAATCGACGAAAAAGCTTTTAACTCGAACATTGCATTCTGCTTGAACATGCATAACGAGTCGGTGAGAGCGTCATTGGCTAAACATATGGCTAATGAAGACGATCACTTTTAGGTTTAAATAAACTAAATCTACTCTCTTCCTTTCTCTTTCTCTCGGCCTACTCACCTTCAGATTGTAATAAGTTAATTGGAACTCTAAACCCGCTTATTCTCCAATTTTTACCCGCCCGGTTTGGGTTTGTCCTAGCTTTATGAACATATCAATTTTTTTTTGATATTGCAGTTTTCTTTCGACTTACCGTCGGAAAATTTAACAGAGAATTCAAAGGTCTGGCTCTCTTTAATTTCCTCTAATCTTTTTTTTGTCAGAAATTTCCTCTAATCTTTTATTTAAATTTTTCATTTTAATTAACTATTATTGTCATAGTGATCTAAAGTTCCTGATTTTGTTAAATATATTTAGAATTTTCCTTTAATTGACTCCAACGCATCCTGTAGTTGTTTTGATATGTTATTGTTGTGTTTCTGCTGATGGAATTAGGTTTGTGTATTGTGTTTAACCTGCTAATCTATAATTTCGAACAACGTTATAATTTTTTAAGACAAATGTGATTCTGGTACTAGCTGTATATTGATATTGTATTTGATGATTTATTATTTCAAACATAGACATGTTTGAGCAAAAAAAAATCATTATTCTGGTAAAAGAGGGCTTAGAGTTTGATTTATTTTTTTTTTCACTCGGGCTTAGAGCTTGATTTAGTTTTGAATTTTGGAGTATATTTGCCTATTCTTTCAGTTATCAAAATCCTTAAAAGAATAACAAAGTAATGTAGATCAAACAAAGAATAGTGTTCATGTACAATCCCTTAAAGTTTGTACGATTCTACTGTTGCTTTAAAGATTGATGTTAGGAAATACGACCAAAGAAAGTGGTCTACAGAGGTGTGAAATTTATGTTGTAAAATAAAACATGAGTAGAAGTCACACTTCGATACTTTTCTTCCATTTTTTTAATCTATGTTTTCAACTCTTTACTGGATTCATTTTTCCTATCTTCTCTACCAGTTATACGCATTTAGAGAATTTGATTGCAACTTATTATTAGTCTTTTTAAAGAATAAGTTGATGTCGTTGAAATGTGAGATTTCTGGACCCTGAAGCCAAATTATTGTTTATCATTAGTAATAAACGATAGATTTTTTTGTATCATTTTAAAAGTATTTAAATGGTTCATTTTGAACACCTTAATAGTTTCACTACTGTGTTTCAGTACTTATGTTAATGCTCTAAAGACAAGATTATGCTCTCAAGTTGGAAACAATGAGCTAGCATCTCTTCTTATCTAATGTAAGCTTCGAATGGTTCTCCTCAAAGTCAACAAGATCACATAAATAAGTGATGAGAATCAAACAATAATCTCCTCCTTTGCTGATCCAAATCAATGACTCGACTCATCCTCTACTATGTGACACCAAATTTCTGACGACCTCCCATAACTAGATGCAACTACTCTATATATATATATTTTTTNTTTTTTTTTTTTTTGTTGGAATGTTAAACTTTATTTCCACCAAAAACTATACAAAGAATTGAATGTTCAAAAGAATATCAATTAATGAAATAAAGGAAAAAGAAAAGCTATTCCCGAGAGGCCAACCAGGTGATGAGAAGATCATCCAAATGAGTTGGATGCTTAAGTGAAAGAAGCTTATTGCGAATGATTTTATCGTGTATCCGAACCAAAACCGCG
>OVAN01007130.1:941-20150 GCA_900406275.1 Anastatica hierochuntica | reverse complement strand
ATCTAGGAACTTGTTTGATTCTTTGGGTACATTAGGTGCCATGATTGTGTGATTAGTTATAATCTATTAGTGGGTGTTTGGATAGGCAAGGCTTTCGAGCTGCGCTGTTAGTAATCCACCACCTCACTGAGTGATTCCCCTGTCACTCACCCTTCTTTCCCCCTTCCCATTTGCCCCCTTTCAGGTGAGCAGGACGAGTAGCTGGAGACCGGGATTGACTTATGATGTTATTTGGGATCAACATGGTTTTTATTTGTTTTTAATGTTTTGCACTGATTCTTTGCTTCAAATGTTTTAATTAATTGTTGGCTTTGGATGTTGAGTTATTTGAGACCGATTTCGGATTTGAGTTGTTTAAGTTTAATAAAGTTGATCCTTGGGACATAATTCGTTGCTGTGTGGACTCTAAAATAGAGTCGTCGCATGTCGTGTCCTGGAAATAAGGGACGGATGTTACATTTTTGGTATTAGAGCCCAAGGATCGAGTCAGACCGGTTCCGACCCGGAAGACAATTAGGTAGAAATTTTCGTACATCGGTTTTCAAATGATTTTCAGTATTTTAAAGTATTTTGGGGTTGGGAAATTTTGAGAAAAGAAAGAAAAACACCATGCCACTTGAGTCGTTCCTTATTCGTTATTGCATTTTTTTGGCTTCAGAGTGAGCCTAACCAGTTTGTTTTCTTTCAGATGGCGCCAAGGAGAAACCTCGCTAACCGCCGCCCAGTTGCTCCCAGACGCAACAAAAGATCTCAGTCCAAAATCGCCACTGCTGTAGAAATACAAGAAAGTGTGGGACAGACTGTCCATGTTTCTAAGGAGGTGAACAACCAAGCTGCTATAGCTCCGCAAGCCGTAGAAGGAGTCGCACCTCAGGCCGCAGCTCCGTAGGCAGCCTAGGAAGCTGCCCAATTGTCCGCACAGCAGGCAGAGCAGGACACTGCCAATGCCACCATGAGAGCTGAGTTGATGCGGTACCGAGCCATGTACGGGAACCAAGATGGCGGAGGACCCGCAGCTGGTGCTGTTCCCTAGGGTGCTGGAGTGCGACAGGACGCACCACCCGTGTTTCCGCCTGCACTGTATCCACCGCCGCCCCCACTGGCTCAGTTTCATCATGGATTATCGTACTGGGATCTGATCAAGAAAATGAGGGATATGAGGACAAAAATGTTTGATGGAAAGCAGGATCACACTGTTGCTGACAATTGGAGAAGGAAGTTGGAGCACAACTTTGATCATCTGAGGTGTCCGGTGGAGTTCCGGAGAGATCTAGCCACTCAGTATCCAAAGGATGAGGCGCTTGTGTGGTGGGATGGAGTTGTAGCTAAGAACCGGGACCGCGCGACGTTGACTTGGGAGGATTTAAGGAACCTCTTCACGAGGAAGTACTTTCCCAGGGAGGCTATGGATAAGATGGAGAATGCTTTCCTAGATCTGCGTCAGAATGACAAGACAGTCAGGGCCTATTAGGAAGAGTTTAACAGACTCAGGAGATTTTCAGGACGGTACCTGGACGAGGAAGAACTTATCCGGAGGTTCATGAACGGATTGAGGGTTGAACTCAGGAACCGCTGTAAGATGAAAGACTATCAGTACTTGGATGAATTGGTGGAGAAGGCTGCTGAGCAGGAGGTAGGTTTAGCTGATGAGAAGAGGCTAGCCAAGGAGACTCATCCCAAGTATGGGAAGGCTCAGGAAGGTCAGAAAAGAGGACATGACCAAACTGGCCCGAACAGACTCTACCAAAAGTGCTCGATATACCATAGTGGTATGTGTCCCAAGTGTTATCGGTGTGGAGGAATGGGACACAGGATGAAGGACTGCCAGAAGGGAGTGCCAACAGAACCAGCTAGGACAACGATGACTTGCTACAAGTGTGGTCAACAGGGGCATTATGCTAAGGATTGCCGCGAGCCAACCAGGATTCAAGCGCCAGTGCCACTTCAGACCCTGCCTGCACCGCCGGCTAAGCGCCAAGCTGTGGAGCCTCACGCTTTTGGAGCCAGAGGCTATGAGGGAGTCGAACCGATCGCTGGTAAGTGCACCATCCCACCTTTTCCTTTTTAGTGTTGTGTGCTTGTGTGTTAGAGTTTATGTTTGCATGAGTTAGAACACTTAAGGTCGTGAAACCTTGTAGAATCGATTCTGGTTGGGGGTGGGGCAGCTTACACTTTATTTAATTCTGGAGCCACAAATAGTTTTGTGAGCCCGCAGATGGCAAAGTGCTAGACCTTTAAAAGTTAATTCGTTCCGAGGAACGGAAGGGTACAAACAGTAGGCAGGGAGAGACTTGGAGCTACCGGAATCTACTCAGACGTGCAATTTATACTTGGAGGAGAGGAGTTTGCAGCCAACCTAATAGAGATGGAGATAGGACGTTACGATGTGATCCTAGGAATGGATTGGCTTGGCCATTACGGAGTAAACCTAGATTGTCGGAAGGCAAGAGTTATAATCCCTAGAGAAGGAAGAGAGGTAATCTTTCAGGGTATTAGAATGACCAGCGAGATACCGGTCATATCCATGCTCCATGCAGAGGAGATAATAGCCAAAGGAAGCGAGGCATTCCTCGCCACCATCACCACGGTTAAGGAAGCTGAGGTGTCGGAGTTCAGGAACATACTTGTAGTGGCAGAATATGAGGACGTATTCGAACCATTATGAGGTCAGTCGCCAACCCGGGAAGACGCCTTCACCATTAAGCTAAAGCCAAGGATGGCCCCTTTGTCTCGAGTTCCATATCGCCTGGCTCCAGCTGAAATGGTTGAGCTAAAGAAGCAGTTAGAGGACCTAATTGACAAAGGCTTCATCCGGCCGAGCAGCTCGCCATGGGGAGCGCCTGTTCTGTTCGTGAAAAAGAAGGATGGGAACTTCAGGCTGTGTATTGATTATTGAGGACTCAACAAGGTGAAAATCAAGAATAAGTATCCACTTCCATGAATTGATGAGTTGTTGGACCAACTGCAAAGAGCATCGTGGTTCTTGAAAATTGATCTAGCATCAGGCTATCATCAAGTTCCTATTGCGGAACAAGACGTGAGGAAAATGGCTTTCCGGACACGTTATGGGCATTATGAATTCGTAGTCATGCCGTTCGTACTGACAAATGCCCCAGCTGCTTTCATGAAGTTGATGCATAATGTCTTCCGAGAGCACTTGAAAAAGTGTGTGATCGTCTTTATAGATGATATCCTGGTCTACTCTAGGAGTAGAGAGGAGCATGTCTGGCACTTGAGGATTGTGCTGAATAAGCTGAGAGAGCAGGGGTTGTATACCAAACTAAGCAAGTGTAATTTTTGGCAGAGGGAAATAGGATTCCTTGGGCATGTTTTCTCGGAAGCAGGAGTAGGAGTTGACCCGGAGAAGATAATTGCGATTACCAAATGGGCGACGCCCAAGAGTGCTACTGAGGTCTGTAGTTTCTTCGGGCTAGCAGGCTATTACCGGAAGTTTGTTAAAGGATTTGCCAGCCTGGCCAAACCAATGACACGTTTGACCAGTAAAAACGTGAAGTTCGAATGGACAGAGGCATGTGCTAAGAGCTTCGCAGATCTGAAGGAGCGTTTGAATCAGACTCCGGTGTTGGTGCTTCCAAGGATGAAAGTACCATACGAGGTTTACATCGATGCGTCTGGAACGGGCTTGAGCTGTGTCTTAATGCAGGAGGGGCGGGTAATCGCATATGCATCACGCTAATTGAGACCTCATGAGGTGAACTACCCTACACATGACCTTGAACTAGAAGCAGTAGTCTTTGCCCTAAAGATCTGGCGAGCATACTTGTATGGAGAGAAAGTACAGATCTTCATCGATCACAAGAGCTTAAAGTACATTTTCACCCAAGCAGACTTGAACCTGAGGCAGCACAAGTGGATGGAAATACTAGCAGATTATCAATTGGAGATAGCATATGACCCTGGAAAGGCCAACCAGGTCGCTGATGCCTTGAGTAGGCAAAGGGGCGACGTAGTAGAGGCAAGAGAAGTTGGAGAACTTGTCTCTATGGTGTCGAACCTAAAACTGTGTGCGACCACCGTGGAGGACAACACGGCAGGTCTAGAAGCAGTAGACAAGGCGAATTTGCTGTGGAGAATACGGCAAGCCTAGGAGAAGGATGAGTTGTTACAGAAGCTAGTCAAGAACGAAGTGACTGGCTATCATGTAGCAGCTAATGGGACTTGCGTGTTTAAGAATCGAGTGTGTGTGCCTATGGACGAGGGATTGAGGAAGGAGATTCTGCAGCAGGCACATCACTCACGATTTTCCGTTCATCCTGGTAGTACCAAGATGTACCAGGACCTGAAACGGTACTATCATTGGAATGGCATGAAGAGAGATGTGGCTGATTGGATATCAAAGTGCCAGACATATCAGATGGTGAAAGCTGAGCACCGAGTTCCAAGTGGACTACTCCAGAGCTTACCACTACCAGAATGGAAATGGGACATGGTAACGATGGATTTTGTCACCAAACTTCCAAAGACTACTGGTGGAAAGAATGCCATATGGGTGATTGTGGACCGTCTCACCAAGTCTGCGCATTTCTTGGCCATAAAGAAAACGGACGGGGCTGAACAACTGGCGCAGAAGTACATAGATGTGATTGTGAGATTGCACAGATTGCCAGTAAGCATTGTATCGGATATGGACACCAAGTTCACTTCGATGTTCTGGCAGGCTTTCCAAAAGGCAATGGGAACCAAAGTACATCTTAGCACAACATATCACCCTCAGACAGACGGACAATCGGAGAGGGCGATCCAGACTTTAGAAGACATGTTGAGGGCTTGTGTGCTGGACTGGGGTGGGAACTAGGTAAAGTACTTACCGTTAGTAGAGTTTGCATACAACAATAGCTACCATGCTAGCATAGGGATGCCACCCTGTGAAGCTTTGTACGGTAGACCGTGTCGGACACCCCTATGTTGGACAGAAGTGGGGGAGACACGAGACTTTGAGCCTAGTATGGTTCAGGAGACCTTAACGCAGGTCGAACTGCTCAAGATCCGGCTAAAGGAAGCCCATGCACGCCAAAAGAGCTATGCAGATAACCGGAGGAAGGATCTGGAATTTCAAGTAGGAGATGAAGTCTACCTGAAAATGAGGACATTTCAGGGAGGACACAAAGACCGTAAGCTGAAGAAGCTCAGTCCGAGATACATGGGACCGTACCCCATTGTTGATCGGATTGGAGCAATAGCGTACCGTTTGAGTCTGCCGCAGGAGCTGTCAGATTTCCACAATGTGTTTCATGTTTCAGTGCTGCGGAAGGTAGTTAGAGAGCCAGAGCTCATTTTGCCCCAACCGCCAGCTGACTTGGAAGGAAACTTGTCTGTTCATAGCCGTCGTGTGGAAGTTCTAGAAAGACTTGAGAAGGAGGTTTAGGGGAAAAAGACTGTGATGGTCAAGGTCTGCTGGAAAAGTGATGGTATCCAGGAGGAAACCTTGGAGGATGAGGAGCAGATGTTAGCTGACTACCCTGAAATCTTTGAAAGTCGGACTGGACAGTCTAGCAGTGGCTTGAATTCGAGGATGAATTCCGCTGAAGTGGGGGAGAATTGTAACATCACGGGCCCTTAGGTCCAATGTTTTCATGAAAGCTCACATGAAACCCTAGGCCCATTAGGTTTTAAGAAGGTGTCTCCTTCTTTTCCCTATAAAAGGACTCATAGGGATTCAGATCAGGGCATCAGAAAAACACAGCGGAGCTCTGCAGAAGTGAACAACCAACAACGACCAGCTCACAGCCAGCCGCCGCCGACCAGCCGCCGCCGCCGCCATCGTCTACCCGCCGTGAGCCGTCACCGGAGTTCATCGCGAGGAGGAGAAGCCACCGCGAGATCCGTCCGTGTTTCCGTATTCGTGAATCTTCAACTTCTCATTGTTTTATTCGTCGTTAGTAGCTTAGATCCCTGAGGTATAGACCATGTCTCCTTCCGTGCTCTTGTTTGATTAAAATTTATGGCCAGGATTTGTCTGTTTCTCTATATCTGAACCCTAAACTTCTTCAGGATTCAGATATGCTTTCCCGGAGACCGGATCTACCTTTCAGACACCTAGATCCATCGATTTTTCTAAGGCTAAGGTGAGGAGCTACTGCGTGATCCCCCGTTTTCCCTTAGCTTGACTCGCATCTAATAATAGCTTATGCTTCTCGCGTCGTTTGCTCCTGATTGGTGTTTTGATTGTTGATTGCTTCTTTTATGTGATTGTTGATTGTTAGATATAGGATTATTATAGTTGTTGTTGCAGGAAGAGACAGTACGCTCGTGTAGATCGGGGTACTGGTTCTCTGTGTTGCTTGTGTTTGAGGTACAGTGCGCTCGTGTAGATCGGGGCATCGTATGAAGGGCTGACGAGCCGATGGAAGTTCCGAAAGGGCACGTGGAAGTCCTGTATGGCAGAAACCTGGTTGGTGCATTTGATGTGCATCTAGGAACTCGTTTGATTCTTTGGATACATTAGGTGTCATGATTGTGTGATTACTTCTAATCTATTAGTGGGTGTTTGGATAGGCAAGGCTTTCGGGCCGTGCTGTTAGCAATCCACCACCTCACTAAGTGATTCTCCTGTCACTCACCCCTCTTTCCCCCTTCCCATTTGCCCCCTTTCAGGTGAGCAGGACGAGTAGCTGGAGACCGGGATTGACTTATGGTGTTATTTGAGATCAACATGGTTTTTCTTTGTTTTTAATGTTTTGCACTGATTCTTTGCTTCAAATGTTTTAATTGTTTGTTGGCTTTGGATGTTGAGTTATTTGAGACCGATTTCGGATTTGTGTTGTTTAAGTTTAATAAAGTTGATCCTTGGGACATAATCTGTTGTTGCATGGACTCTAGGATAGAGTCGTAGCATGCCGTGTCCTGGAAGTAAGGGACGGGTGTTACAATAATACATAAAAATTTAAACAATGCATGATCAAATATTTGCAATTAATATGAAAATAATTTTGGTTCCGATATTTTTATGGAAAATCGATAGGTTTTCTGAGTATTTTCGGTATTTTTTACTATTTTTTTGGATATATTTTATATAATTTTTGGTATTTTTGGATAATTTATTTATTGTTTTTCGGTTGTTTTGAATATATTTGGATATAATATATTAAAGTTTCGAGAACTCGAAATATTTCGGTTCGGTTCGGATATGAGTTCGGTTCTTTGGATACTGAAGTTTATGATCCATCCGGGTATTTTATCGATTTCTGTTCGGATTCAATACAATTTTCGAGTCAAAATTCGGTTCAGTTCTTCAGATTCGGTTATTTTGCTTACTCCTAGTGGTTACCATGCATGGGAAAACGATATGTTTAAATGTTTTAAACTAGTTTAGGTGATTCAAAAACAGTCCTTTTATGATCATATGTTTTGGAATCATATCATGTAATAGGGTTTTTTTATAATCTATTTTTGGAAATCAAAATGACTCATAAAATCTTTATCATCAAGTTTTGTCTTTCAAAAATAATATTTATTTCAATTTTTTTTAAAATAAGAAAATTTTGATATTATCTATACTTCATTGATGAAGATTTTGTTTGTATATTTGGATACTTTTGATTGTTTATTAATTTTAAAATAATTAGTTTTGAATTTAAATGAATAATGAATTTCACCAAAATTATAGTTGTAAATAAAAAACTGTTATATTTTTATGTTGATATTCACAAGTTTTAATGTTTATATTTTAAGCTAAAATATATGTTTATATGATGAACATAATATATATATTTTGATATATTTAAGATTAAAAATAAATTGGGTTCAATATCTTATATAGTAAGTATGAAATTAATTTGCGCCAAACTAAAAAGTTGGAGTAATTGGTTACTATGTTACTTTGATGAATTATTTTTCTAAAAAAATTGTTTCACAAATACAGAATACCAAAATTTTAAAATTAAATAAAATCTTTATTAGACTTTTGAATTATTTAAATAATAATCAAAGTAACAAACAAAAGTTAACTATTGTAAAAATCACAATTACTATAAAAATAATTAAGTTTTAAGAATTATTATGTTTATGTATATAAATAATCAATTTAAAAAAAAACCATGATTTTAAAATAGAAAATTAAATGTTATAAAACTGCATTGGGTTGAACAAAATGAGAGGAACCATCTAGAATAATCTAAAATCATAATTTTTCACGAGACGGAAACTTAAAACAACAAAATATATATGTACTATGAAAACCACTAACAAAAAGTGTATTGATAAAATAAAAAGAAAATTTTTTGTACATTCAAATAAAAGGATTACATAAGCATTGACCTCTTTACTTAAATGATAATTAAAAACAAAAAGTAAAGTTAATAATTTAAAATTTTTTAATTATTTTCGAGATTAAGAGATCTTATATATTTACATATATAAATAATCAATTGTTATTTTTTCAAGGAAATGTAGTTTTAAAAAGAAAATTTACCGTTATAATGTTGCGTCAGATCAAACATCCAACGAATATGGTCTGTTTAGAATTGATAATCTATAACAATAGTTTTTTGTAGGGGTGAGCAAAAAAAATGAACCCAGAAATCAAAATTAAACTCACCCAAAAAAATTTGTACTAATCAAAATCGATTTCGGTAAAACACTGGAACGAATCCAAAGCTTCAAACCTGAAAAACAGAAAGTGAGTCTGATTCGAACCGATATATTTTAGGTATTCAAAAATGTTCAAATTAAAATTATTTACTTAAATATCTTATTTATTTTTACATCTAATATCTCAAAAAAAACCTAAAAATTGTAAAATATTTGTAGTTATCCAAAACATCAGAAAAAATATCTAAAAAAGTATCTGAATATCTAGAAATACTCAAAATATTTAATATTATCCAAAAATAGTTAATATTCGAAATACGAAAAATTCTCGAAATACTTATCATTTCTTCATCCAATTACGCTACCCGGACCATTCATGTTAAATTTAGGTATTGGATCATAGATTTTTCAAACTTTTATGTTGTACATTGTTTTTATTCTTGATTTTTGGCTTTTTAGGTACATTAGAATTTTTAATTACTTACATAATCTAAATGGGTACTTGAACCCGAGCTGGATCCGCCAAGATCTGAATCGAATCCAAAACGAAATTTATAAATATTCAAATGGTATCTAAACCTCTAACCCCGAAAACCTAAAATTCGAATAAATTCGAAACGAACCCAAACGAATATCCAAACGTGCACCCTTAGTTTTTGTAGGTTTTTATTCACAAAACCCTCCATTTTGACTCTTTTTGCAATTTTATACTTCATATGTCGAAACTGCAGATCAATCCACCTAGTAGAATTTAATCTGCACTATAACCCTTTGTTTCTTTGTTGAATATCTTAAATTTCTTATAATTGTCGATTGGATTCAAAATTTCAATATGAAATTGAGTTAATTGTCGCTATACTTTGATATTAGGTTTATTAGTCGTTGGACTGAAACTTACGAGGGTTATATTTCGTTATTATACTTAAAAAGTTGTTATTTAAATTTTGGAGCTATTCACAATCATTAGAAATAATTATAACAATCATTATTATTTGATTAATAATACAATATAAATATTGGTAACCCATGTTATATCTTCTACTCCCACGTACAATTAAATTATATAGAACTATGTTATTATTAATTAATTAGTTTATAAATTATACATGTATCAATATTTATATAGTTAACTTGTTAGCATACATGTATTGATAAATATATAATAATGTTGAATACAAAGTTATAGATTCAATCATATATTATTGGCTTTATAATAAATCAATTTTGATATATCTATATTATAGTATATATGAAAAAATTTTTTGGTCACGATATGAAAATTATATTATTTTAGTACAAATGCACATGTATAAGTTATGGCTAGGCGTTCATAATGCTGTTCAGGTTCAGATCGGGTTCGAACGCCAAACTCCGGCCTTATAGGACCAATTCTGGTTTTTGAAAAGCTAGGTTCGAATTTTTCTGGTCGGGTCGGATTTTATAAAACTATTAAAACCCGGATATTTCTGATACTTTTTTTGGGTTCAACTATTTTCGGGTTTTTCGGAATTGGGTTCGATTTTTCTTCAGATTTCCAATTTCTTGGATATTTTGGGTTTCAATGGAATATTTTCGGGTTTTTTTTTTATTTTTTGGGTTTTTCAGGATTTAGGTTCGAGATTTTCAGATTAAAAAAATACGAGTATATGGATATAAAGGTATAAGGGTAAGGATGCACATATGCATATATGTGTGCAAAATTTCGGGACAATCGTGTACTACTTCGAGTTTCGGGTTCGGTTCGAGTAAAACCCGAAACTCGAAAATACTTGAGCATGGAACCTGTTCAAATTTTTCATATGTTTTTTTGGTTCGATTCGGGGTAAATAAAATGTTATAAACATTTACCAAATAACAACTTATTTTTAAGAAAATAATATCCACAAAATATTATTAATTTGCATAAACAAAAAATGTTGTATGACAAAACTTAAAAAATATTAAAAAGTAAAATTATGTTTGATAAACTCATAATTTTCAATTAATTAATTTAATTTTATCATATAAAAATATTGTAATAACAATATGTAAAAATAGTATATAATTAAATGTATGTATAAAAAATATAAACACGCACAATGCGGAATCAACTCTAGTTCTTATGGACACTAAACAACATTTTTTGTTCGTGTAACTTTAATTTTTCTTTTATATTAAATAGTTTAAAAATATTATTGTGTTTTATGATCTTAAAATTTGTAGTGAAAATAAAAAGATGTGTATATACATAAATATAAATTTTATGAATTATATAATATTATTATAGACTATATTTATTTTTGAAACCTAGATTTCTAAAGATATAGGGCGAATCGTATATGCAATCCTTTCTCCAGATGGATTATGCAAATACCATTAGAGAAAAACTAATTATGTAAAAAAGAAATTTGTATCGAAATATGTCATCTTCTACAAATCTTTTGTGAGTGGATGATTGTTTAGTTTATTTTTCAATGATAACTAAGATGATAATTAAAAAAAAACATTCATTTTAAAATATTTGTTCTTTTTCTACACATTTAAAAGTATTGTAATTTTTATTATACTCCCTCTTCCATTAAGTTGGATGTTTTAGAAAAAATTTGTTTCAAACAAATATTTGTTTTAGATTTCTATGCATCTTTTATTAATTAATGATATTGAATTGTCAAATTTTTTATTGAAATTATTTGTTGTCATACTTTAATTATTTTTTTAATGTATGTGAAAAGTTCAAAACGTATGTTTTAATAAAAGTAAATAAAGTATATTTTTTGATAAGAAAAAAATATCTATCTTATTAAAAGAGAAGACATAAACCTTTTCATGTGTGATTTTTAAAAGTGAACATATTTTAGAAATTTTATTAAATGTATCTAATAAATTAAAATAACTCTAATTACTCATTTACATATTCCAACAAACATATTAGAATATTCTAATATTTTTTTTCACTTAATCACTATCTAAATTGTAAATCAACACAATTTAAAATCATCAGTTTTCAGCAAATTTAAATGTAGTTTGTTTTCAAATTTAAAATAAATTTATAAATTTTAAAATAAATATATTAAAATATTATTACTTTCTAAATAAAATTTGTTACAAAAATTCAAAAAGTTATAAAGTGATAAAATTTAGAAAAATCTATAGAAATTTATAAATAATTTATATAAACTATATAAATTTAAGTTTAGTCATCTAATAATTTTTTAAATACTCTAACGGGTTTTGTCTCCTGATATTTTGGGTATTGGATATTATCTGAACTGAACCCATACGACTATCCGAGGAAATATAAAAGTTCAAAAATCTCAAATCTAAATCGAACCCAGAATTCGATATAACTCAAAATTCTAAAATTTTTTTATCTGAACCCGAATCTGAAACTCGAAATAACCGAAAATTATAAACCCGATACTCGAAAAATGTAAACATGATTAATAATATCTAAAATTATTTTAAAAAGCCGCGCAACCGCGCGGGTCAAAACTCTAGTACTTTATTTATTTTTATCTCAACTATATAAATTATCTTCCAAATTTACAAACTAAAAATAGGGGGTAAAAGTCGTCGTTTGGAAGAAAAAAAATAGGGGGTAAAAGTTTTCATTGAATATATAAATAGTATTTGTAAAGAATAAGTGGATTTACACTTGTTTTGTGGTGACATGGGACATTAACTATTTTAAATTATTTTATTGATTAATTACATAACTAATAATACGTGTTAACTTTTATAGCAATTTTGTTGAAACTTTTATAGCTTCATCAGGTACAAATAAATAAGATTGAATTTGAAGTACACCAGATAGATCAATTTAAAATTTAATTACTATGATGTAACGTCGTGATAACTTGGTAAGATATAAATGAAAACTGTCGTTAATTATCCAACCAAAAGCTACGCAAATGCATGTGGGAGTAGTTGCTAATCACTAAATTTCATTGGCTTTAGGGCATGTGTCACATGTTTATACTAATGTTTTCCAGTAAGAAAATTATTTGTTTTAGTCAAATAGATGGGAAAAATCATTTCAGTGACACCTCAATGATTGTTTCTACGTACGGCTAAAATGTCATCAAATTGAAGTGTGCATAAAATAATTATATACATGTATTTGAACTAATACATGGAACCCATATATGACGTATAACTTTATTTCCTAAAGTCAATACTATTTTGAGTTTAGCAGTCACAATTTCAAAATTCAAACGTATATTCTATCTCGAATATATTATAACATGCATGATGTAAGCACCACAGTTGTCTCATTCCCTTTAAAGAGGAGCGACGGTCCAAAAACTTAATAAATGGATTTTGACGATAAAAAAATATATTATAACATGCATGATTAAAGCTTTATAGAAATATTAACCAGAGAACAAAAATTTTGATGATCTTTTTAGTTGGGTGAAATATGCATCAAACATTTTACACATATAGTATTAATTTACATGTTATCTGAAAATCATCATGCCGGTTTTAATTTGGCAAATGCTGGTGTGTATTGCATAAAATAGAATCACACATCAAAATAGCAGAAAGGAAAGTTGTAGGAAATTGTTATTTTAAGGGAAAAAAACTAATATACAATCAACAATAATTACAATATCTTTAGCTATATATTGGCTTATTCTGCCGACAACATGTTAGTCCTAAGATATAAAAGTAATTTCGGTTGAGTTTATAAATCAATACTGTTCTAGCCTGGTAGAAGCATTGCAATAGTTCACCAGTGATTACTTGTTAAGTAGAAGAACAGATTTGGATCCAATATTGTTTTTTTTTTGTCCCAATACTTTTTTTTCTTTTATATTAGAATTAGGTGTATCTCCCTAACGTCCTAGAGACTTCAAGAAGAATGATATTTTTTTCATCGTGTAAATAATACTTTTAAATCGATAAAAAATAATAATAAGTTAAATAACGAATCCTATCTCCAAATTATAAGATCATGTGTTATCTGCTGAACAAAAAGGTCGAGGACCACCATGCCCTTTTTATCAACCGACTCCCTTTTCTTTTATTCTTTCAACATCTACGTTACACCCAAACAATAACCTCCACATATAGACTTCTACAGTTAATTTTGTCCGCCACAAAAAAATTATAGTATTTATTTACTCTTGGAAACTTAGGCTAACGTAGATTATATGAGTACGATCCACGTATAAAAGTCTGCAAAAAACTATTATTATAAATTTATAATTTAAATTGTTATTCATGTAATAATAATTTGTGTAATTAGACATTTACATCAAAATCTGTATCATATTATCTATATAGTTATTTTTTGTGAAATAAATCCTTCTGATAAAATACTATAATTCGATTAAGTTTATATGATTTAGAAAACTGTTTATTTAACTAATCAATTTTTTAAAGCAAATTTTATAGTTAAGATATCAAATTAATTGTTTGTTTTTGTAAAACAGAAATTTGACTTGTAAAATATAATTTACTGTGATTTGAAACTTCTATTTAAAAATAGAAATAATTAGATTAAGTTTTCATACTTTGTTTCCTCTAAATTTTCATTTTTCAATGAAAATATTACATTTTACATTCAAGTTTCTAAAAAAAACATTAATCTTATAAAAAAAAGTTTCTAAAATTAAAAGTATGTAATTGTAAAATTTTAATATTTGACACATGTAAATAATCTGATTAATCCAATGATACATATCAAAATAATATGAATTATAATTTTAGGGCGTTAAAAACATTCAGTTTTATATAAAAAAATATTAACTATTAAGCAGTGGTAATTGTAACATAAAACAACCAAAAAGTGGAAAAGGGGAGAAGACAAAAGTTTTGGAAACTACTAAATTTATAAGACGAATTTGTAAACATCACTACCTATAACGGTGTCAGATTTGGTGTATGATTTTTTTAATCTTATAAGTCACAATATAGTTTTTGGTGCAACTAACATATATATATTCCTTTTAATATATGCAATGACTAGTTAACGACTATATCAATCTCATGGCCATGCCAATAAAAATATAAATTTATAGCATAAATTATCTTTTACAAAATAATTGAACATTTCGTTGGCATTGTTTCTTTATCAGAATAGTTCAAATCTTGAAAAATCAAGTAGATGTATTTGACTTTGCAACACAAAGACATTAATTGTTTGGTGAATTAGGTAAAACATTCAGAAACACAAAATCAGATTGGTATTTTACTTAAAAAGGAATTAATTTGATGATGGAAATGACGGAAATTGCAAATAATAATCTAAAGAAAATGGTTATTTAAGTCGAAAAAATGATTATTTAAGTGTATAACCTTGTCCAAAACTAAGACTCTCTTGCTAGATTAAAATGATCAAAGTAGTTTTTTCTCAAATTATGTTTTTTTTCAAGGGTAGAGTTTGAAAAAATATAAAATAATGCATAACTTTTAAGGGAAATTACATCAACTAACAAAAAAAAAATTAAATATCTAACACATATGATATTTAAAATTTTAACCATTTTTTTTTTTTTTCGCCTTTTAAAATTTTAACCATTTGTAAGTACCTTTTCCCCCCCTCCCCCCCCCCATTTTGTTTTTTTTTTAAAATTTTTTTATTTTGTTAAGACAAGAAGGCCAAAAATGTAATTATACCCTTTATTATATTAATATTTTTTTTGTGAAACCAAAAACTTGATTAAAGGTTTTTTTGGTTAAACCTCAAATTTACCCAACTGTTTAAATAATAAAAAAATATGTTTATTTAATTAATTATATTTTAAGAGTATTTGTCAAATTTAACCTTCAGTATAAAGTATATATAAAACATATAGTTTATGGTTTTTTTACTTACAAAATAAAATAATTTATTGTATAGAGACTAAAATATAAAAAAGGAATATTTCTATGTTCTGGACTTTTGTAAGAGCTTGATAGGGATAGTTCGGTAAATTCCAAAATTGTAGTTAAACCGGACGGTTAAGCAGCCTCCTCTGCTCTTATTTCTTCTTCTTCAAATTCCTCTTCTTCTCTTCCACTCAACGTTCCTGCGAAATTACAGAGCCAGACAGAGAGAGAAAGACTCTGTGTGAGAGAGTCAAAATCTCTTCAACTTCATCTTCTTCTCTTTCACTTTCTCTTCAAAATCACGTGAAATCTCAGATTCTGCTTTCGGAAGCTCTCTGAAGATTAAGCGACTCCTTTTTTGTTGGGGGTCTCTATTTCTAGGGTTTCGATTCCTCTTATGGAGCTGATCGGCTAGGACTAGCTAACTTTGGTAAAATCTCTATTCTTCTGGGTTGTTTGAAGGGAAGAAAAATAACAATGTCTACGAAAATTAGAGGAGAGAATCTTTCCTCTAGAAGCTTCGTATCGAAGAAATGGACATTTCTTCTCTGTATTGGCAGTTTCTGCTTCGGGATTTTCTTCACCGATAGGTTTGATTTTAGAAAATTGGTTTTTTTTTTTGAATTTTCGACTCTTTTGTCTCAAACCCATTTTGGTGCTGTTGCAGGATGTGGAATATTCCAGAGTCTAAAGAGATGGCTCGACCATCATCGGTGACAGAAGCTGAAAGGTTGAAGCTCATCTCAGAAGGCTGTGATCCTAAAACTGTGAGTGTTTTCTTGATCCATTTCACTCCTTTTTTTAAGGTTAGAGTTTAGAGAAATGATCTGAACTGGGTTTTGTTTCCCTTTTAGCTTTACCAGAAAGAAGTAAAACTTGATCCACAGGCTTTGCTTGGAGAAGTTTCCAAGACTCATAATGCTATACAGTAAGATCTAGTGATTCTTTAAAATACTGCTCTCCTTTCAGTCTTTTCAGACTGTTCTTGTTTTAAACTTCAGGACTTTAGATAAGACCATTTCAAACTTAGAGATGGAGTTAGCTGCAGCAAGATCAGTGCAGGAAGCTTTGATTAACGGTGCTCCTGTATCGAATGATATGGAGAAGAAACCATTACCGGGGAAAAGACGGTATTTGATGGTTGTAGGGATTAATACTGCTTTTAGTAGCCGAAAGAGAAGGGATTCTGTTCGAACAACTTGGATGCCTCAAGGTTCCAATACAACCACCTTTCTAGTCTCATTTCTCTTTAAGATCGCTCATATATCAGTGTGTTCCTTGATGGTTGTTTCTCACAAAAATATTGCTTGTAGGTGAAAAAAGAAAGAAGTTGGAAGAAGAGAAGGGGATTATTATCCGGTTTGTGATCGGTCATAGGTGAGAGTTTGTTATATTGTCAGATATGAATCAGTCACATGTTCGTACTACATAGTCTCTGAAATGGGTCACACTCAGTGTTCTTTGTACATCTAATGTTCTTTTTGTCACCATTGATTCTTTAGTGCCACGGCTGGGGGAATTCTAGACCGAGCCATTGAAGCAGAGGACAGGAAGCATGGAGATTTCTTGAGATTGGTAATTTGTATTCTAGCTAACTCGCGCTTTTAATGTCCAAAGCCTTTAATATGAGTCTCTTATCTTCATCTGTAATCCCCTGTTGCTTTTAACAGGATCATGTTGAAGGATACCTCGAGTTATCAGGGAAAACGAAAACTTATTTTTCGACAGCAGTTTCAACGTGGGATGCAGATTTCTATGTCAAAGTAGACGATGATGTTCATGTAAATATCGGTAAGCTCTTCAATCTTAACCAGATAATGTAAAAGGTCCATTCAACCTTTGCCTCATTTTGTAAGTTGCAAATATGAATAACGGGGCTGGACTGTTTTTCTTTGAAATATCCACAGCAACTCTTGGGGAAACTCTGGTTAGACACAAGAAAAAACCTAGAGTCTATATCGGCTGCATGAAATCTGGTCCAGTCCTGTCTCAAAAGTAAAGTCCAACCTCTCTCACTTCTTCTTTTCTAATCAGTTTTTTCGATTTTTGTTTTAACTCGTGTTTTGCCTATGGAGCAGAGGAGTAAGATACCACGAGCCTGAGTACTGGAAATTTGGTGAGAATGGGAACAAGTACTTCCGCCATGCTACTGGGCAGTTATACGCTATTTCGAGAGACCTGGCTTCTTATATTTCCATTAATCAGTAAGATTGGTACTCCTTTTGTTTAGTATCAATAGGCATAGCACATTCCTCATCTAATTCTCTTGGTGTTAAATAATGTTTTAGGAATGTTCTGCACAAGTACGCAAATGAGGATGTTACATTGGGTGCTTGGTTTATCGGGCTTGATGTTACGCATATCGATGACAGAAGGCTATGTTGCGGCACTCCTCCTGGTACCTTCTCAGTTTCTCTTCCTGTCCCCTCTTATTTAGATGATTGTGGATTGATAAAAGATTAACGTTATTAGTTCCGTACACCTAACTAGAAGCAAAATGTTGCTAAAAGAGGGAACCAAAAGACTAAAAATCTGTAGTAACACTAAACCTTTTTACCTAAATAGTGATGTGAAACTCTGTTTCTTGGGGGGAAATGCAGATTGTGAATGGAAGGCACAAGCTGGAAACATATGTGTAGCTTCATTCGACTGGACATGTAGCGGTATATGCAGATCAGCTGATCGCATTAAGGAGGTTCACAAGCGATGTGGTGAACCGGAAAATGCTGTCTGGAAAGCCAGATTTTGAGGCCTTCCACTTAACATATAAAAAATACATAGATGATATAAAAGAGATGGTTGTTTTTAAACCCAAGCGGTCATCAAAATGATGGTCTTCTACTTCTTTCTGCCTATTTTTCTTTACGAACCAAAGAAAGATATCAACTTTTTTGTTTGTTGTTGTTGTATCATAGTGTTACTTACATAGGAGAGATAACCAGAGAACCTCTTGCGAAATGCAAATGATATAGCGTTTTGCGCTTGGGATTGATTTGAGTAAAAAGCTTTCGACTTTGATTAATAAATAAGATTTTTTGAGCTTGGAGGATAATAATTTGCAAGACAAACGAATATTGTTTTTTGTAATCTTTGTTGTTACCAACAAATTAAATATAGGAAAAAAACTAAATTAACTCCAAATAAGGCATAAATAACTAGAATAACATCACAAAATATTAGAGTAGAAAGTGAAAAAAATCTGAGAAACAAATCTGTAGTGACTTTAGATTCTCCAAAATTTATAAATCTGTATATAAATTTTTTTTTTGGAACTTCAGATTTTTTTCCCGAACTACAATTTATGTACATACATTAAAATTTTATTTTTAATTTAAAAATTTTGAATGTTCATTTATATAATTTTTATTTTAAATTTATTTTTATAAATTTTAGTTATATAGTTTTTATTTTCTTATAAAATTTTAGTTTTTAATTTATATATTTTTTAGTTTTTTCGTTTCGGGCTTTTAAATTTTCGTTTTTATTGAAAATTTTTAGTTGTTTTTTTTTCATTTTTTAAGAGAAATTACTCAAACTAACTCTAATTTCTTGTGTAATGACTAGACTAACATCCCATTAAAAACTCTTACTAAATTAACATACAATTTAAGTAAAAAGTCTAATTGCCCCTTCTTTTATTAGTTTACTTTTTTGTATAAAATTGGAGAATTTTAATTTCTAAATATTAATTTGTAAAATTAAAATAAAAAACAAAAGAAATCGTCTACGTTTAAAAAAAAAAACAAACCAAAAAAACCTCACTCTTTGTCGAGAATCCCAAATCAAAAAAAAAAACCCTCTTCTACAAACTAAGAACCCTAAATCCCTAATGTTGAATCAATCTTCCCTTCAATCCCGTTGATA
>OVAN01007129.1:308-19786 GCA_900406275.1 Anastatica hierochuntica | reverse complement strand
AAAATAGGTCGTAAGAACCTTGACCCTAGGACGAACTACGAAAGGCTTGATCCCTACAACAAGAGTACGTAGGCAGCCTCTATGAGGCGCAACCCCAATCCTATCACATTCTGATACTTGTTGGGATCTTCCGCCATAAATTAATCGACCAAAGTTTTCGAGAATGGGAAACGCACACTTGGCCATATATTCCGATTAAACACACATCACTCGCCTGCAAGAATTATTCCTAAAACTTGCGGACTAGGGGGCTAACTGTTGGTGCCAAAAACAATCATCTCGAAATTAACGTCCAAGATCGCATCTTTAATCAAACTTACTCGGAAACACGACTAACGTCTGGACTCATCGTCGTCTAGACTTAGCATCAACTAGACTTACCGTTGTCTAGACTTAACGTCGTCTAACCTTACCATCATCTAAACTCATCGTCATCTAGACTTAACGTCGTCTAGACTTATCGTCATCTAGATTCACCGTTGTCTAGACTTTCTGTCATCTTGACTTGCCGTCGTCTAGACTTAACGTCGTCTAGACCTCAAGCCAACTGCGGTCTAAACGATCTTTCAAAGAAGTCTATCCGTCCACGAGAAATTAGAGCATCCGAGTGCTAGAGCTAGAATCAATGGCTTTTGTATAACTCTTACAAGGCCACATGATACAACTTTTGGGGCGATACGAAACCACTGAAAGCATCGGAGAACCGCGTCGCTTTGAAGAAATGTCTAAACGCCGATTGACGCCAAACCTATGAACGAGTCTTGGAACCGATTGACGACTTAACTAGAGGCCGATCTAGACGTTGATTGAAACCAAGACCGGAGGTCCGTCTTGGCGCCAATTGGCACCAAGACTAGAGCATGGTCTTGGCGCCAAATTGCGCCAAGACAGAGAGCTTGTCTTGATCCCAATTGGCGCCAAGACTAGGGCTCGTTCTTGGTGCCAGATGGCGCTAGGACGCGGACAATGTTCAGCCGTTATCCGTTGGCTGAACCACGTCCTTTTCGATCATCATTTCCTTCGAATCGTCACTTGATCGCCTCTCATTTCGTCTCGATTGGAGTTTTCGTCAAACCGTCGTGACGATAATCGTAAGGGTTTGTACTTTTCAGGGACTTCTTATTGATCGTGTAAAACGACAACGATTAACTTAAACACCGGAAGAGTCTAAACTATACGATCAGTCTTATCATTCCACGAAACTATTACCGCTTGGTCCAACGAGAAACGGTTTCTCCGAAAGGAAACGTAAAAATCACTTAGCCGCGAAACGTCCCGAAAGGGCCCAAATCACGATAACAGTCCACTTACGATTCCAGGCGAGAACCGGCCCATTTACGATGACGGTTTGCCAGGGTTTCGCGAAAATGTTGAGTTTCGAGAAGATAAGGAAGGATCTCGAATAGGATATATGCGAATCAGGGAAAAGAAATATTTCGAGGAGAAGATATGCACGAATCGGGGATGAAAAAGAAAACGAGCCAAGCCCACGAAGGCCTATATAAAGGGTGCGAAGGAGAAGGATAAAAAAGAAAAGAATACAATTTTTCGTCACCACAAACACTTAGAAAACTAGGGTTTTTACTTTATTTCGTTAGCGAGTTGCGTGTCAACTAGGTTACGAGTCTACGCTGTAGTTTTAGGGATTCGTCGCCAACAGTTCTTGCGGCTACAACTTAACATCGGTTGCGTACGCTCAAACCACGAATTCGAATAAGATCCCTTGTCATTTCGTCGTTAACTGTGTCTTTTGGTTATTGTTCTTCGTATTCGTTCACGTTTTGATCTACGGTTTACTTTCGTGTTCATACTGTTTCACGTCACGAATCCTGTTCACGTTAACTTATTCTCACGAATCTCATTATTTTATCGTTGTTATATGCATCTCGCTTCGTAATCTGTTTCGTATTGTTTTTACTTTTGTTGTTCATCTTGTTCATCCCAATTTCGTCATACGAATCTTGTTAACCTAAATATCGCAGACTGTCTGCATATTCGTTTTACTCACGCTTTTTGTTTGATCTTACTTCGCAACTTAGTTTCGTAACCTTAACCTAATTTCTCGTGTTCATCATCTGATCTTATCGCTTTTTTGCCACAGAGAATCCGTGAACCACGTAAACATTGACAGTGAGAATTTCGGTTCCCTCAGAGACGATCAGGTTGCATGCCTTTAAAACGGATGGTGAGACACTAAAAAGCCATGCTTTAGCGATATCTCCATGATTTTTTCGGAGATCAGATGGCTAAAGCGCTGTGATTCGCCACTGACATTGGAGAAAAGCGTTACCTTAGTACTAGAAGTTGAAGTGGAAGAGACGCAAACAACGGGAACCGTTAGAGATCAATAGAATCAAAGGAAAAATGGTCAAAAACTGCTCACAGATCTATGGAAAAGATCATCAATGTAGAAATCCCTAAGCTAAAATTGAAGATCTACTGCCATTGCTTCAGAACATTCGCTACTAAGGGTAAAAGAAAGCAAGATATACCAGAAATGTGCTAAAGAGTTACCGGAAAAAGTAGAAAAAGCGGTGGCCTTTCGAGAGGAAACCCTAATCTAACATTGAGAAGGTAAGCAAAAAAGTGAAATGACCAGGACTCATCACTTTCCCGCCTATATATCACTAGCGGTAATGGGCCAAAGACAAAAAGAGAAGCCCATATTACGCCATGGAGTTCAAGCCCAAGAGTCCATTAAAAAGATGCGGCCCACCAAGCGCTAATGAGACTTACCAAGGATTAAGCCATACCACAAAGAGCCAATGTGGGGGCTTCTCATATTTATATTATTTTACAATGTTGATCTCAAAACTAAGGTATGAACCAATATATCTTAAGAATGAATCTACTCTTTAAATTCCACAAGTGGAAAATGAAGAGTGGGGGGCAATTGTTGAGGGTAATTATATTCCTTTAGATTTCGGCCATAACCTAGACTTAGGAGACATAAATAAACTCTCTAGTTGTAGGTGCTAACCAAGGCCATAACCGAGGACACCATCGCCAAGCCGAGCCCATAGACAAGGTATGGCGGATATCCCCTAAGTTGGTCTAAGATCTAAAAGGACAAATATCTTAATAAATCTAGGGAAATATTCCTTTTGTATGATAAGCTCGAATATAGAAGTTATCCATAAAATATATGGAAATACTCTAATTCAAAGACTATAAATACAAAAGGAAGAACCCTAATTCAAGGATCGAACCTTAGACTTTCAAACATACACACTTGTAATCGACCTCTTATTGAAAAATAATAAAGTGGAGTCTTTTGCATTAATTTTCTATCTCTTTCGCTCATCTTTTACCTAAAACCCTAAAATTCATCGATCACCTCGCTTTTGTTTTTCTCCATCGAAGAATCACCAAAACACCCAAAATAGTTTGGCGCTAGAAGGAGGGGGAGATTTCAACAAGAACAAAGAATCAAAGATGTGTGAATCTGGCAATTCATGCGAACAAAGAAGCAGCCAAATTCTCGAATACACATCCGAGGAAATAGTTGTGATTCAAATCGAGGAACAAGTACTTGAGACAGTTGACGACGCGGCAATCACGGCGGAGCTTCTAGAGCACGAGCAGATCCCAGCAAAGCTGCTGGAGTACAAGCTGATCGCGGAGAAGCTAAGAAACGAAGCTCATCCAAAGAAGTTAGAACATGAGAACGCGGTTCTAAAAGCCTTGATGGTGGAGATAGACGCTGATACACTCGACAGTGATGGCGAAGTCGACGGCGAAGACGATAAAAGGCGTCTTAGGTTAAAAAGGAAAGTCCCGTCGATGCAGACCCTAGGCGAAATGCCACCGAATGCCGTTAAGGAGGCTCAGATGCATGATAATCCAAGCTCGGGGCTGACCCAAAACCTTGGCTTTCACCATCATAGCTTCCCTAGGTGTAGAAGCCATGCTAACGGGGAGGCTGGAAGCCATGGAGAACATGATAAAGCGCCTGCCAGGAGTATTTCCACCGATTATTGGGAGTGTTACGGGTGATTTTGGTCGTTCTTTGTAACCACTACGGAAGCTTGAGGTTAATAAATGTATAGCGTATATGATTTTAATATATCCTAAGCTTTTTTGATCAACAATGGTAAAAGAGACGAGTTGTATTGAATTCTTTAGCCTAGGGTTTCGTTTCCCCACTCTTGACCCTTAATCTTTATAATTATACATGGAGTTCATGATTATATCTCAAAGAATCGGATTTATCATGATTATCTACAGAATATATGTATCTTTATCTAGAATATACATCATTATCTACTAATTTAAATAGTAAAAATAAGCAACAGTCGACGACCGGCTGGCTTCCGACTTCCGTCTATGCAAGGTCATCTTGCTTCTTGCTTCTGGGCATTCCCCTGCATTGAGGTTTTATTACTGTACTCCATCTAATCCTCGGGGAGTTCCCATGGCCTAAATTACTCCCAACAGTTTGCCCCTTATTGCGCAGGAGGTTGCTCGGCCTTTTTAGCTGTGACTTGTGCCGCCTTTATTTCCCATAATTTTCTGCTTGCTTTTAGTTTGAATACCATTAGGTAATGAGTGAAATTGCAGCAGGAGGTTGCGTCTGGCTCTTGACGTCCTCTCTTAGGGCTTTGAATTTCAAATTTCATGAGTTGTTAGCACTTTTCAAGGACCGTTATTTTGTTGAAAGATCTCAGCCATTGACTTTGTGAAGATCAGAGGAAGAAATTGTTGCTGTTGATGAAGATTTTGCAATGATTTGAGAAGAAAAATATAGTCGTTATCACTGCGAAATATGTGCCTATGATTGGACGCGTGCAACTGTACTTGATCTCTTCTCTTTCCTTTTAAATCTTTCTTTCTTTTTTTGTTAAACTCTTTGCTCCCGGAATCATTGTCGCGCTTTTTATATGCGACTTAAGGTTAGATCTTCTTCCTCCTTCCTCTTTACGCTTCTATTAGGATATATTTCAGAAAATAGCTTTTAGGGTTCTGGATTAGCCTTAGCTTTTAAGCTCTCTTGCCCCAATCAAACCTTAGATTCAAGATCGAAACCCCTCTGAGCCCAGAATGACTAGCTCTGGTGATGAGTTCTCTCCCATAGCTTCGTCTTCCGTCGGTGCTCGCATCTGAAAGAGGCATCAGAGCAGGACTAGTCCTCCTATCGAGGCTGAAGGATCTTCTGAGGACACGAGATCACTGAAGCCAATCCTCAACCCTTGCAATCTGCTGCAGGTTCAGAGCTTCTAAAGGTAGGTCATTTTTCTAATGTTAGCTCTGGGAACTTGGAAGATTGGCGGCAGCAATATTCCATCAGGGAGAGTGCCCATCTGAGGGTGCCTGGGAAAGATTAGAGGGCGTCTAAATGTCTAGGAGATGAGATAGCCTTGTATGAAGGCTATTTTGAGGCCGGAGTCAGGGGTACGATACCGGCTCTAGCGAGGACAGTCTCAGAACACTTCTACATAAATCCTTCCCAGCTAAACCCGCCTTCTTCGAGGATTCTTATTGCCATCCAGGTGCTGAATAAGTTTCATGGGCTAGATCAAGGCATCAACGAGCTTCTATACTCCTATTACTTTACCCATGTTCCTCCTGGTGAGGGCATATATTACTTCTGCCCTCGAGCTGGTGCTCCTTTGGTGTTGTAGCTGGATAAGGAGGAGAGGAAGGGGGCGGCTTTCACCAAACATTGGACTCAGGAGAGGAAGGGGGCGGCTCTCTACTCTTTGGAAGTTCACTAGTAGGTCTAGGATGCTTTTCTCTGTACTGCTTCTAGCTTTGTCATTAACCTTCTTGCCCTTTCGTGTTTGCAGAGGTGTCTACGAAGAAATCTGGGGAAGGCAAGGAGAAAGTTGAAGAAGCTTTAGAGATTGCTGCTGAAGAAAGAAGCATCCTGTTCTTGCTGAGTGAGGAACCGTTGAGCCAAAGCGGCATTAGGGGTTTGTCTATTGCCATTTACTTCTGTTTTCTATCCTCCTTTTGACGAATTTCTTGTCACTTTGTAGGGAACATGTCAGGATTTGGGTCCAAGGCGTTGGAGGACTTTAAAAAAGCTCAGGGGGCAAGGAAGGCAAAGTTGGTGTCTGGGAGCAAGAGTCAGGAGGTGGTGGAGATCTCAGAGTCTCCCTCTGCTGGGTCCAAGAGGAAGAGGACCCAGAAGGCCTCTTCCTCCAGCAAGAAGCAGAAGAGTATCCCTGCCAAGCAGTCCTCCTCCTCTGTACGCGTCTTGATGGTGCCCTTGAGCACCTGCAGAGCTCCGTCTTCCCTGTGCTTCCTTCTAGCCCTCCCAGCTCTGAAAATCTGGGCTTCTTTGACCATGTCCTGAAGGCGATGATCAAGGTAAATGGTTTGCCTTTTGCTTCCGGCTGACTTTTGATTTTTTTCTTTTTCTTCTGGCTAAACCTTCCTTCTCTTTGCTTTTTAGCAAGGTGCATCGCTCTTCCATGCCAAGGATCAGATCACAATGGAGATTATTTCTGCAGGGAAGGCCCAGGTGGAGGACTATCTCGCCATGCTAAAGGCAGAGAAGGATAGGTCTGCTGGCTTGGAGAAGGAGCTGAAGGAGATGAAGGGATTGCTCCAAGGGTTGGAATCGGAGAAGGAGAAGGCGACAGAGAAGGTCCTCACCTTGACTGAAGAGAAGGCGATGCTGGAAAAAGTGCTTGGCAACCTGGATACCAGGGTGGCCACCTTCACAGAGGAGATGTCCATTGCAGTCAATGGTGCAAAGATCATGGGGCGTTGGGAGATGGTTCAAGACTACCTTAAGGGTGAGGCGAAGTCTTGGAACTTGAGGGAGGAATTTGAGAATTACAAGATGGTGATGATAGCGGAGGCGGAAGAAAATGGCCTCAAAGCTCCCACCTTTGAAGATGAATCAGAGATTCCCCCAGCCATGACTTCCACACCCCAAGCGGACACAACGCCAAATGTTGAGATGTCTGCCTCTCCTGATCCTCCAACTGCCTAGCCTCCAGACCTGGAACCAAGAAACAAGCTGCTTTCCCCTTGTGGGTTTTGTTTTTTCGTTGATGATGATATGCCCCTGCGTGGGCCTAGTTATGCCCCATGTGGGCTTTCTAATGACTTTTCATGGCCTTAGTGGCCTTAACTCTTTCTGGCCTTCCAAGCCTTATTTCTGTTTGCCCTTTGGCGCTTTAGACTCGTATTTCCACCCTTCGTGGCCTTTCATGAATGTTTTTATATTTCTCTAGTTCTATGTTGTCTTCCTGCCTTAATAGACTCTTGACTTAGATTTAGAGATGACATTCATTGTGTGGCTTTAGTAAGTGTTTTATTCTTAGCACCTCAATCGACTGGCTTCTTGCTATCAGCCTCCAGCCTTTGCGTTTCGATCATCTTCACTTTTGGCTTTTTAGCCTCTTGTCTCTTATCGATGTTTCAACTATTTTACTTCTGGCTTCTTGGCCTCTAGTCTTTGTCGTGTCTTGCGGGAGTTTTGGGGTTCCTGGTTGGGATAATTTCATTATCTCTCTTTTTTTCTTTTTTGAAGGAGTTATGCTTCTTGTCCTTAGACAACGCTTAGGTTCCCAAGACGCGTTTTTTGGCCTCTTGATACCCGGAGGTATCTTCTGGCTTTTGGCCTTTTGTTACTCGGAGGTAACCACTAGCTTGCTGGCATTTTGTTACCCGGAGGTAACCACTAGCTTGTTGGCATTCTGTTTCCCGGAGGCAACCACTAGCTTGTTGGCATTCTATTACCCAGAGGTAACCACTAGCTTGTTGGCATACAACAATCTAGAAGTAGCTGTTTTGCTTTTGCTGCATTATGCTTCCAGCAATGAAGCCACTATCAGTCTTATTGGTTTTGCTGGTATGGATCTTCCTTGCAAAGAGATCCAAGTGCCAGACTTTTCTTCTACTTCCCACTTCTCGATAAATAGGTATAGGTGTTGCTCCGTGCTCTGGTCACATAGCTTTTACATTTACTGTGTCCTGGTAAGCAAGGTTAAGCTATTTTGCTTTCTGCTCAGCACTCTGCTTTTCAGTTAGCCACTCTATGTTAAGCAGAATAAGCAACTTTTTGTCTCTTACTTTCTGTCGGCTATTTCCCCTTGTTCAAGCAGAGTTTTTTTTTTTGAGCTTTTCGCTTTTGTTATGGAAGGGTATATTTTTTGTAGTACTCCTTTATTGAGGAGTAGTTATTCAACTTTATTGACGAGAAGTTATTCAATTTCCTCGTGAGAAATTTTTTTTTATTGATGGGTATCCATCTTTAGACGTAGCATGATTACGTAACAAAAGATGTAAAAGAAATTAAAAAATCCAAAACTAAAAAACGTATATGATGTATGGTCGTCCGGGTCAGGAGCATTCTTTTAGAAGAAGTAAGACTTTAGGTGTAACGTGTTCCAACTATTTGGCTATACTTTTTCGTACCTGTCTTGTAACTTGTATGCCCCTGCTCCTTTGACTTCCACTATTTAGTATGGTCCTTCCCAGCCAGACGCCAGCTTTTCCGTGGCCTTGTCCCTGGTGTTGTCAAAGACATGGTGTAGCACCTGTTATGGGTGATTTTGGTCGTTCTTTGTAGCATTATGGAAGCTGGAGGTCAATGAATGTTTAGCAATGGTTTTAGGATGTTTAAACTAAACTCGAAGATCAAAGATGGCAAAGAATTTCTTGTTGTATTGATTTTTGGCTTAAGGTTTTTCGTGCGTACACTTTTTTCCCTTGAGCTTGGTATTTATACATAAGTTTCATGATTATCCCTCCAAGAATTGGATATATCATGATTATCTGTATAATATGTGCATATATCTAGAATACATGTCATTATCAATTAATTTAAATAGCGAAAATAGGGGAGAGGTGGTGGTCGGCTGGCTTCCGGCTTCCGGCTATGGTTGGTGGTCTGACTTCCGGCTTCCGGCTATGGGACGTCTNCCCTTGAGCTTGGTATTTATACATAAGTTTCATGATTATCCCTCCAAGAATTGGATATATCATGATTATCTGTATAATATGTGCATATATCTAGAATACATGTCATTATCAATTAATTTAAATAGCGAAAATAGGGGAGAGGTGGTGGTCGGCTGGCTTCCGGCTTCCGGCTATGGTTGGTGGTCTGACTTCCGGCTTCCGGCTATGGGACGTCTTCTGGCTTCCTGCTTCTGGGCATTCCCTTGCTTTGAGGTCTTACTGCTGTACTCCATCTAAGTATGGGGAATTCCCATGACCTAAATTACTCCCAACAGTTTACCCCTTATTGCGCAGGTTCGATCCGAAGTTGTGGAATAACATGTCTTCCATGTGGCTTAGGGAGGAAGCCAGTAGTCGCTTCGCCTTTTTAGCTGTGACTTGTGTCGCCTCTACTTTCTAGAAGCGTCTGCTTGCTTTTGGTTTAAGTTTATCAGATATTGAGCAATGCTGCGACGGGAGGTTCCGTCTGGCTCTTTGTCGTCTGCTCTCAGGGCTTTGAATTTATAACTTTCGTGAGCGGTTTGCAGCTTTAAAGGAGGATTATTTTGTTTGAAGAAATCCCAGCTGTTTGACTTGGTGAAGAGAAGAGATCATAGCCGTTAGAGAAGATTTATGAAGATTCGTAGAGAGAGAAAATAGCCGTTACTCGCTGGCAAGATTTGCGCCAATGATTGGATGCGTGCGGCTCATTTCAATATCTCCTCTTTCTTTTAAACCTTTTCTTCCTTCTTCTTTGGCATCTTCGCTTCATCTTCTTCTTTTTACAAGAATTCTTGCTTCATCTTCTTCCTTTCTTTGCTAAAACTCTTGCTCCCGGAATCCTTTTCAAGCATTCGATCCGTGATTCTAAGTTAGATCGTCTTCTTCCTTCCTCCTTTCGCTTCTTTTAGGGTAGATTCCATGAGTTGGTCTTTAGGATTTCAGATCAGTCATAGCTTTTAGGTTATTCTTGCCCCAACTAGTCTTTAAGTCCAAGATCGGAACTTTTCTTGAACACATGCATGACCAGCTCCGGCAATGAGTTTTCTCTGGTTGCCTCATCCTCCGTCGGGGCCCGCATTCGGAGGAGGCGCTTGATTAAGACTATTCCGTCTCGTGAGGCTGAAGGGTCTTCCGAGGACACAGAGATCCTTGAGGCTAACCTGCTGCAGTTGCGCTCCACCACGGGTCCGGAGCTTATGAAGGTTGGCCCTTTCTCAAATGTGAGCTCTGAGATTACGGAGGAGTCGAGGCAGAAGTACTCCGTTGGGGCACCCATGCACTTGAGGTTGCCTGAGACGGTTAAAAGGGCTTCTGAATGCCCAGGAGACGAAATAGCCATGTATGAAGGCTATTTCGAGGCTGGAGTCAGGGGAACAGTGCCTGCTATAGTGAGGAAGGTTTCAGAGTACTTCAATATTTGTCCTTCCCAGCTGAACCCTCCATCTTGGAGGATTCTTATTGTCGTCCAAATCCTTAACGAGTTCCATAGGCTGGATCTCGGCATTGATGAGCTCATTTACTCCTACTATTTCACCCACGTTCTTCCGGGTGAAGGTAGGTATTACTTCCGGCCTCATGATGGCGCTCCCTTGGTGTTGGAGCTAGAGAGGGAGGAAATGAAAGGGGCAGCCTTCACAAAGCATTGGGCCCAGAAGTTTGTCTCTATGAGAGTCGGGACTTCTCCTGGGTTCTCTACTATTTGGAGATTCACTGGTAGGCTTAGGACGCTTTTGTTTTTGCCGCTTCCAGTTTGGTCATTAACCCTTTTAATCCTTAGCCTTTGTAAAAGCATCTATAGAGAAGTCGGAGTTGGGCAAGGAGAAGGCGGAAGAGACTTTAGAGATCCCTGCTGAGGAAAGGAGCGTCCCGTTCCTTTTGAGTGAAGAAGCGTTGAGACAGAGCAACATAAGAGGTTAGCTCCTTATTTCTTACTTCCTTTGTTTATTTACTTCCTGTTGGCTTCTTGACTGATCTTTTGTTATCTTACAGGAAATATGTCAGGATCCGGGTCTAAGGCGCTGGAGGTCTTCAAAAGGGCTCAGGCGGCAAGAAATGCAAAGTTGGCATCTGGGAGCAAGGCTCCAGAGGTGGTGGAGATCTCGGAATCTGCTTCGACTAGGTCCAAGAGGAAAACAACCTAGAAGGCTACAACCTCTAGCAAGAAGCAGAGGGGTCCTCCAACCAAGCAGCCTTCCTCCTCTATTGGCGATCTTAATGGCGCCCTGGATCACTTGCAAGGGTCTGTTTTCCATACTCTTCCTTTCCACCCTCCTAGCTCCGGTGATCTGGGCATCTTCGACCAAGTCCAAAAGGAACTGATCAAGGTAATTAGCTTGCGTTTGGCTTTTGGCTGCTATTTGGCTGTCTCCTTTTATTTTGGCTAACCTTCTTTCTTTNAGGATCAGGTCGCCACTGAGGTGATTGCTGCAGGGAAGGCTCAGGTGGAGGATTGCCTTGCCAAGCTGAGGACGGAGAAAGACAGGTCTGCTGGCTTGGAGAAGGAGCTGAAGGATATGAAGGAGCTGCTCCGGGGGTTGGAGTCTGAGAAGGAGAAGGCGACAGATAAGATCCTTAGCTTGACTGAGGAGAAGGCGAAGCTGGAAGAGGAACTTGGCAACTTGAACACCTAGGTGGCCACCTCTACGGATTAGACGTCCATGGCCATTAATGGTGCCAGGATCTTGGGGCGTTGGGAAATGGTTCGGGACTACCTCAAGGGTGAGGCCAAGTCTTGGAACTTGCAGGAGGAGTTTGAGAATTACAAGTTGGTGGCGATCGCGAAGGTAGAAGAAAATCGCTTCGAAGCTCCCACCTTTGAAGATGAACCAAAAATTCCTCCTGCCTTGGCTTCTACTCCTCCCGCGGCCTCTAAGCCAAATGTCAAGAAGTCTGCTTCTCATGATACTCTAACTGCCTACCCTCTAGACCCAGGTTCAAGAAGCAGGTTTTTTCCCTTTGTGGGATTTTATTTTCTTTTCTGTTGACGGCGTGCCCCTGCGTGGGTTTACTCTTTTCCCTTGTGGGCTTTGTTAAGACTCTTATGGCCTTAGTGGCCCTGACTCTTCGGTTTCATTCTTGGCCTTGTTTCTGTTTGCCCTTCGGGGATTAACACTTATCTTATGGCCCTTAGTGGCTTTTATGAATATTTCTTCTGGATTTCTATTGTCTTTTCGCGTTGGCGAGTTTTTTTTGACTTAGACTTAGAGATCATGCTTTGGCGGACTTTTGATCATTAGCACGCTGACTGACTGGCTTTAGGCTATTAACTTCTAGCCTCCCACTCTTGATCGGCAGGCTTTTGGCTAAGAGCCTCTAGCAATTGCGCTTTGATCAGTTAGCTTCTGGCTAGGAGCCTCAAGCCTTTGTGTTTTGATCGGCTGACTTCTAGTTTTGGGCGTTTAGCCTCTTTGCCTTGGTCGGCTGGCTTCTAGCCTTGGGCATTTAGCCTCTTTGCCTTTGTCGCCTGGCTTCTAGCTTTGGGCGTGTAGCCTCTTTGCCTTGGTCAGCTGGCTTCTAGCATTGGGCGTTTAGCCTCTTTGCCTAGGTCGGTTGGCTTCTAGCTTTGGGCGTTTAGCCTCGTTGCCTTGGTCGGCAAGCTTCTAGCTTTGAGCCTTTAGCCTCTACGCTTTGATTGGCTATTTGACTTCTGGCTCATTGGCCTCTAGTCTCTGTCGTGTCTTGCGAAAGTTCTTTGAGTTCCGAGTTGGGACGATTTCATTATCTCTTTTTTTTAGGGAGTTCTGCTTCTTGTCCTTAGACAATGTTTAGGTTCCCCAAACCGCGTTTTTAGCTTCTTGATACCTGGAGGTATCTTCTGGCTTATTGGCTTTCTGCTACCCGGAGGTAACCACTAGCTTGCGTTTTTTAGCCTTTTGATATCCAGAGGTATCTTCTGGCTTTTAGGCATTCTCTTACCCGTAGGTAACCACTACCTTGTATTTGTTGGCTTCTTGATACCCGAAGGTATCTTCTGGCTTTTTGGCTTTCTGGTACCCGGAGGTAATCACTAGCTTGTATTGTTTGGCCTCTTGATACCCGGATGTATCTTCTGTCTTTTTGGCATTCAGCTATCCGGAAATAGCTAACTTTGCTTTGATGCACTCTGCTTCCTGCAGTGAAGCCTCTCTCAGTCTTATTGATTTTGCTGGTATGAACCTCCCCAACAAAGGGTTCCAAGTGCCAGACTTTTGTTCTACCTCCCACGTTTGGGTAAGTAGGTATAGTTGATGCTCTTGTGCTCAGACTGCATAGCTTTTGCATTTACTACGACCTGGGAAGAAAGGTTAAGTCGGTTTTTTCTTTCTGCTCAGAACTCTGCTTTCCGGTTAGCCACTCTCTGTTAAGCAGAATAAGTAATTTTTTTCTCCTGCTTTCTTTCGGGTATTGTCCCTTGTTCAAGCATAGTTTCTTTCTCTCTTTTTTGAGCTTTTCGCTTTTGCTTTGGAAGGGTACGTTGCTTCTGTTACTCCTTTATTGAGGAGTAGTCATTCAACTTATTTGCCCCTTGGTTTTTGCTTTCGCTTTGGAAGGGTACGTTGCTTACGTGACTCCTTTATTGAGGAGTAGTCATTCAACTTATTTGCCCCTTGCTTTTTAACTGAATTTTCTCGTGAGAAAGCAGTTGTTTTATTTATGGGTATCCGTCCTTAGACGTATCATGATTACATAAAAAGATGTAAAAAAGTTGAAAATCCAAAACCGAAAACGTACCTAGGGTATGGTGGTCCGGGACAGGGGCGTTCTTTTAGAAGAAGTAAGACTTTAGGTGTAACGCATTCCAACTATATGGTTGTACGTTTCCGTACCTTTCTTGTAACTTGTATGCCCCTGCTCCTTTGACTTCCACGATTTGGTATGGTCCTTCCAAGCCAGGCACCAACTTTCCCACGACCTTGTCCCTGGTATACTCAAAAGACTCGGCGCAGCACCAGTTCTCCTTATTGGAACATCCAGGTTCGTACCTTCTTGTTGTAGCTGCGTGCTACTTCTTGTTGGTACTTCCAGTTTCAGATTCTTGCGACTTCCCTTTTTTCTTCAAGGAGAACCAGGGACAAAACCATCAGTTCTTCATTTTCTCTTGGGGTTAGAAGTTCTAACCTGGCTATGGGGACACTGACTTCGGCTAGGGACACTGCCTCTATTCCGTAGACCAGGGAGAAAGGTGTTTTGCCTGTGTAAGTCTTAATGCTGGTTTGGCATGCCCATAGGGTAGTTGGAAGCTCTTTGACGCATTTGCCTTTGGCGTCGTCCAACCTCTTTGTCAAAAGGTTGACTGTCGTCTTGTTGGTGGATTCGGCTTGCCCATTGGATTGTGGATGTCTTGGGGTTGCGAAGCTTAGTTTTATGCCCCAATCTTCTCAAAACTTCTTTAAGTTTTTGCTTGTGAATTGTGGACCATTTTCTGTAACTATCCCTTGAGACGTTCTGAATCGTGTTACCACATTCTTCCTGAGGAACCTCTTGATTTGGATATTCATAATCTTGCTTAAGGCTTCTACCTCCACCCACTTGGAGAAGTAGTTTGTGACTACCAAGAGGTACTCCAGCTGCCCATGGGCTGTCGTGAATTTTCCAACGATGTCCATTCCCCACTTCATGAATGACAATGGAGAGCTCACGGACTTGAGGTTTTCCAGGGGCATCTTGGATACTTGGGTGTGCCTCTGGTATTTATCACAGTACTTGGTCATCGGGAGGGCGTATTGAGCCATTGTGGGCCAGTAGTAGCCTGCCCTCTTGGCTCTTAGCGCCAAGCTTCTTCTGCTAGAGTGTGTTCCGCGTTCGCCCCCATGCAGCTCCTTGACGACTAGATCTGCGTCTTCCGGCTTTATGCATTTGAGGTATGGACCCGAGAAGGATCTTCAATGTTGGAGACCTGAGACCCTTCGACATCCTCGTCAATAACTGCCCATTGGGGAACTAGCAAGGGTACGCTTGTTGGCTCCGTTATATTTTGGGCTGAGGCCAGGTTGGCCAGGGCTTCCGCATGCGAGTTTTGTTCCCTTGACATCTGCGTGAATTTTCATGCTTTGGCCGAATCAACGAGCCTCTTGGCTATCGCCAGGTACTCTGTCATGCTAGTGTCTTTTGCTTGGTAGTCACCTTGCGTCTAGCTTATGATCAATTGGGAATCACTGTAAACTTGTAGGTTTTCTATTCCCAAGTCTTTAACCAAGCTGAGTCCCGCAATTAAGGCTTCATATTAACTTTCATTGTTGGTGGCTCTCAAGTTGCATCTTACTGCTCTTGATACCACTTCTCCTCTTGGTGAGATGAGCATGAGGCCTACACCTGCCCCTCGTATATTGTTGGATCCGTCCACATAGAGTTCCCATTCCTCCTCACTTTTGTTTTCTTGTTGGATCTTGACCTTTTCTTCTGCCCCTGGTACCATCAGCGGGGAGAATTCTGCTATGAAGTCAGCCAGGACCTGTGATTTAATCGTCGTGGCAGGGCGGAAGACCAAATCGTACTCGCAAAGTTCCACTGCCCATTTGGCCAGTCTTCCCGATACTTCTGGCTTGTGGAGTACATACTTATTGGGGAAAGATGTGACGACTATGACTGGGTAAGCCTGGAAGTAGGGACGCAACTTTCTGGCCGAGACAACATAGGCGAGAGCTAGTTTCTACACGTGGCTATAGCGAGTCTCGGTGTCCAGAAGGGATTTACTTACGTAGTACACCAGACGTTGCTTGCTTTCTTCTTATATGACCAAGATGGCGCTCACGGCGTGCTCTGAGACGGCCAGGTACAGGAGCAGAGGCTCTCCGTCATGGGGTTTGGAGAGAAGGGGTGGCATCATGAGATACTCTTTGAGTATGACTAGGCCGTTTCCAGCCTCTTGGTTCCATTCAAATTTCCCAGTAAACTTAAGAGCTTCAATGAATGCGTGCGACTTGTTGGACGTCCTAGATATGAACCTGGTCAAGGCCGCCATTCTTCTGGTGAGCTTCTGGACGTCTCGTGGAGTTTTGGGCGAAGGAATCATCTAGATTGCCCTGATTTGCTCTGTGTTCGCTTTAATGCCCATGAATGTGACTATTACCATAAAATTTTCCCTGAGCTTACTCCGAATGAGCACTTAGAGGGGTTGAGCTTCATGTTGTATTTCCTCAAGGTAGAGAAGGCTTGCTTCAGGTGGGCTATGTGGTCTTCCGCGTCTAAGGACTTGACCAAAATCTCGTCTATATAGACTTCCATGATTTGGCCGATTTGTTCTGCGAACATCATGTTGACTAGCCTCTGATTAGTGGATCCTGCATTCTTCAACCCAAAAGGCATTACCTTGTAGCAGAAGATTCCGCGAGAGGTCATGAAGGACGTCTTTTACTGGTCGTCTGGGTGCATAAGGATTTGATTGTACCCGGAAAAGGCATCCATGAAGCTCATTAGCTGGTGTCCAGTTGTGGCTTCCACCAGCTTATCTATGTAGGGCAGTGGGAAAGGATCTTTGGGGCAAGATTTGTTTAGATCTGTGAAATCTATGCATACCCGTCACTTGCCATTCTTCTTCCGGACCATGACGGCGTTTGCTAGACAATCGGGATAGTAGACCTCTCTAATGAACCCAGCCGCTAGGAGGTTTTTGACTTCATCATTTATGATCTGGTCTCGTTCAGGTGCGAATTTCCACCTTTTTTGCTTGACTGCCGAGTATTTGGGGTTCACTTGTATCTTATGGACTATGACTTCCAGGTCTATTCCTGGCATATCCACATGGGACCAGGCGAAGCAATCCGCATTGGATCAGAGAAAGACTATCAGCCTTTGGCGTATGCCTTCTTGCAGTCTTGCCCCTATTCTGAGGTTCTTGCCTTGATCTCCTGGTACCAGAGGAACGTCGTCCAGCTGTTCCACTTTCGGCTCTTCAGTATGCAATGCGGGAAGTGGCCTCTGTAATTGCTATAACGGAGCCGTCTTTCCCTTCAAAGTGGTCTGGTAGCATGATCAAGCGTTTTCTTGATCACCCTTGATCTCTTTAATTCCCTATGGGGTTTGAAATTTGAGTACTTGGTGCAGGTTTGACGACACGGCTCTCATCTCGTGTATCCAGGGTCTGCCCATGATCATGTTGTAGGCAGAGGGACAGTCTATGACAGAAAACTTAGTGGATAAGTTGATTGCTCCGGCGCACACCGGAAGTGCTATTTCTACAATGGTCTACTTGACTTCCCCACTGAAGCCCACTAGCAGCGTGGTCTTCTTGATCAAGGCTTCCTAGGTCAGACCCATGTCCGTGTATGCTCCCAAGAAAAGTACATTCGTAGAACTCCCATTGTCGATAAGTACTCTCTTCACCAAACAATTCGAAACCGACAATGAGATAACCAACGCGTCGTGATGGGGTGTCAGGATCCCATCTTGTCCTCCAGCCGTGAAACTTATGGCTTCCTGGCTGAGATTCTGGCACTTGATTTCTGGGATGCAATGATTGTTCTTGGCGAGCGTTGTGCTTTTCTTGGCAGCGGCGTGTATGATTCTACTTATCTCTGAACCTCCCGATATGACATTGATCACCCTATCGTGCCTTGGGGAATCAAGTGCTTCACAGCCGGTTGGGACTCCTTCTTCCTGGTTGTCCAACATCTATTTAGCTTTGTTGGAAAGAAATTCTCATAGGTGTCCCTTCTTGAGAAGTTCATTAACTTCTATTCTTAAGGATATGCAATCCTCTTTTTTGTGAACGTGGTCATTGTGGAAGTCACACCATTTTTTAGGATTTCGACAATGGTCGGGTGACCTCATCTTCTGGGGCCATTTGACTTGGCCTCCCATCTCTTTCAGGACTCCTAACAGCTCCATGCTTGATATTGACAAGTTCGATACGTCTGGCCAAGTATGTACCGGTGGGATCTATTGACGTCTGGCTTACCCAGAGATTTATGCCCGTTGGCTCCCTTTTGTTCATCGTCTCTGGTAGGTCTTTTGTAAGGCTTGTCATCTCTGGCCATCTTCTCGGTCCTCATGACCCAAGATTCTTGCCTGGCAAGCAGATCTTCTTCCCACTTGTCTGCGCCTGGGCGCGGGTGAGCACGTCTTCCATCGTTCTGCATTGGTACTTGGTGACCTCCTTGTATAGATCACCATCAGTCAGAAGTCTTCTCTTGAAGGCAGAAATTGCGGCGGACACTGATGTACATACAATTTCATGCATATTTTAGTGTGTTTTAGCTTAGTTTTCATTCATATTTAGGTTGTAAATAAGCATATTAGCTTTAGAATGCATCATTTAGAGTCTTGAGTCTAGTTTAGGTTCATATTGCATTTTGCATACATCTTTCTTGCATTTGTAGGTGCTCTTTTGGGATGGACTTTTGGAGGCTCTAATGGTGGATTCAAAGTGGGATTGGAGTTTAAAAATCATAGAGAACAGAGGCTAGAAGCATAGGGAAGAAATGGGATCAAACAAGATGTCAAAGTGGAGCAAAAGGCCATCAAAACTGCTCAAGTAGGCTCCCATCGACCACCTGGGTCGATGGCCAGAAACCTTGGGTCGATGGCCAACAACACAGGCAGAAAATGGAGCTTCCTCTTCTCTAGGTTGCCACCCATCGACCCTGGGTAGGCTCCCATCGACCAGTCGACCAGATTGGTCGATGGCTGACAACCTGGACAAAAATACCATTTGTTTTAGGGCTTCTTCCATTCTATGTTTAGTATAAATAGACCTCTAAGCTTCAATAACAAAAAAAAGACAACTTCTATCTTATTTCTCTTCATTTATAAAGATCAAAACTTTGTAATAACATTTGCTTTGGTTTCGATAGATCTTTCGATCTTTCTTCTAATCTCTCTCTTCTTAGATCCATTTCTCTAAACTAGGGAAGCTCAAAGACCATCTCTATGTCTTTGGATTTCCATGGAGTTTAGTGAGTAGATCTTCTTTTGAATCTTGAGATGTGGTTAGGTTAAGGTTAGACCTAGACTTGTAATAGACTAGTAGACTAGGTTTTGGCATAGATTCTCGCTAGATCTTGTTTTGTGCTCGAACTTAAGATTGCTTGCTAATCGACGCCTACAACATGTTCGATGAAATGCTTGAGTGAACAAGGTTTTTCATCTTGGGCTACGGGAGTTGTTTGAGGAAACGACTCAGATGTCCCTAAATGTAGAAACTAAAGCTCTCATGTCCCCCATATTTTTTATGATTATTTTTATTAAGTTCGATAAATGGAAAAGACAAAATTCAGAGCAGAGTTTGAGATAATAACAATAAAACCAGGGTCATACCCGACCCATTGTCCAGATCCGCGAAAACCGTTACAATCCGACCCGATTGTCTAAAAAAAAAAAGAGAATCCACCCGATCCGTAAAACTAGAGGATAACTGAAAGAGATACATTTAGAAATCGAGTCAAAATCTCGAGATTCTCTGTCATTTCCTGTATTAGCGAATGTTGGTGCTAGCTTTGGAGAATGAGTCTCGTGGTTGGTCCCCTCTCTGAGGCCAAGCTCTCCATTGAAGTGTTATGCTTCTTCCTTCGTTACACCTCGGTTTTTGGTTGTCTTTGTTTGGTCTCAAACGTATTTCTTCTTGTGAAATGTTCTGCTTTGGTAGCTTCCTGCGTGTCTCT